>JAVGWX010000013.1:39277892-39310392 GCA_036924085.1 Ariolimax columbianus | reverse complement strand
AACACGCTGTTCCAAACACTAACAGTGTTGTCCACCATTTGTATTTACCTGTCACGTGACTGGCGCATATAAAGTCAGCCAGCTAGCAGTAATAGATCACAAGTGCCCCTAATTATTGTTAGTAGTTCCAGCAGGCTGTAACCCATTCAGGTAGAACTAGAACCAAAAAAAAAGACTCGGTTAGAATTGAACGCCGTTTGTGGTAAAAAGTTGTGTAGATCAACGGACGAACGAATTCGACATAATCTTCATCTTAAGCAACTAGCAGTATTAACGGAATAAAATGGTTTTCAGTCTCAACCAGTTGCTGGCCGCACATCTATGAACAAATGGCTGCGATTGGTTAGCTAGTTGCCTCTTGGACCGCCCAGATATATATTCTTCCATGTGCTTCCCAACGCCATAACAAGTAGTGGATTTCCAGTTAAGACAGCTAAGTCTCGGATAACAGTAATATCCTCAACAGGGATCAAGATGCTGAGCAGCGCATGAGCTGCAGTGGTTAGCGACTCATAGCTGACTGCTAGCGTCAGGGCCAGCGAACCAAACCTGCCAAGACCCTTCTACACCTCCACGCGGTGATCCTGGATAACATACTGCAGCAGGGCAAACTGGCTAAGGAGAAGGGATCGAAGATGGAATGCTAACCCGGTACTCAAAAAATACTTGCTGAAGTCGGATGTGTTGGATCGATAGGTGCAAATATCGCAGTCAAGCTGTTAACTACGACACAACGCATTCCGTTCTCTGGACTACATTCTGCTACTTAATCCCTTTCAGTGTTTGGTAGCGGGAGATTGAGAATGAACAAAGCCAAGCCAAGCCATATCCTCAACAGCTCCTTCAATCAGGCTTCTTCTAAGACAATGATTCCTAAAGTTCAGTCCATGAGTGAGTTGTTAGTATGAGCACAAAAACTACTTAATTGAGGTCCTCAGCCTATTAAGCTTTTAGAACCGCTGATTTGTGAACTTTAGTAACTAACACATAACCCTTCCACCCAGCAAGCTATTATTCTTCGCTATATTTCACAAAGAACCGGGTCAATTTGTGTACCAATTTGAGATCTTTAGCCCAAAATTCTAACCGCCAGCGGTCATTACGGCCGCCGTCCACGTGACACGTACGGCGTGTCAAACCAATCGGGGTCCGAGAGTGACCATGACTCATGGAGATCAAATGACCAACGACCGTTACGGGTTGGCCGTAAACCAAATTAAAAGCTACCAAAATTGGGTCTGAGAAACACCTTCAGATTTTTCTAGAGTTGGCTTAACCCTCACAGGAAGAAGTACAGAGATAGATCTAAGTAGTGGATGGGAACAGCTTCAACATTAATATGTTATTCGTGCGGAATTCACTATTCTATTTCAGATATTGTTCATAAATCAGAGAAGAATTATCAGATTGTTTGTCTATTTCAGATTTTAAAATTATTTTTAGTAGCTTTGTGCCATGATAAAAAAATGGCTCTGTGCTTGGAATATGTTTGAAATTGATTTCCGGAAATGGCAAGCATATCCAAACCAAAAGCAACAAGATAAAGCACAATTGTGAAACAAGTTTGGAAGACAACTCAGATTATGATCAAAAGTGCAGACCTACAACCTGTGCCTCTAGCAAATAAAATGCTAGAGATTACAGAACAGTTTACCGATCTCGGAAGTGTGTTATCACTCCAAGGAGGGACGGAAGAGGACATCACATCACACTTAAACAACGCCAGGACTGCCTTTGTCGTGATGAAACCAATATGGGAATTCCGTTTTTATAGTAGGAATACAAAACGTAGACTATATAATAGAAGTCTCTTCATGATTCGGAGGAGAGGAAGACTAACGTCTGGCCAGATATACTATACTGATCAGATATGTTAGTCAGGGTCAAGAAAAATATACTGATCAGACATGTAAGTCAGGGTCAGGTAAAATATACTGATCAGATATATTAGTCATGGTCAGGCAAAATATACTCATCCAAGACCCTCACCTCGACTTCGTAGTAGCACTCCGTGGAAACGGATTGTTTTCATGGCAGCCTGGCCAACGAGGTGAGGTGTCAACGTGATCCTGGAGGAGTGAGTGACACGTAAATGAAGCCAAGCACTGCACAACCGCCTGGAGAATGCCGGTACTCCTTTGTGAGAACGCTCGGGATATGTGGAAAGCTACTGCAACCCGACACAACGTCCTATTCAGGTCACAGAAAAGAGTAACCTACTCATTGTGGGCATTCGCAAACAACAACAACATATGGTTCGGAATGACTGAGGATCTTCTTCTTTTTCGTTCTGAAACTCCCACTACCAAGCCCTGAACGTTCTCAAACTCCCGCTACCAGTCCGTGAACGTTCTCAAACTCCCACTACCAAGCCCTGAAGTTCTCAAACTCCCACTACCAAGCCCTGAACGTTCTCAAACTCCCACTACCAAGCCCGAATGTTCTCAAACTCCCACTACCAAGCCCTAAGTGTTCTCAAACTCCCACTACCAAGCCCTGAACGTTCTCAAACTCCCGCTACCAAGACCTGAAAATTGCTTTGCAAGGAGCAGGATGTTATCCGGAGAACGGAATGCCTTGTGTCGTAATTTACAACTTTAGTGCTATATTTGCGTCTTGCGGTCGGACACATCCAACTTCAGCAGACATTTTTGAGTACAAGCTAGCCTTCTCTCATCGATCCCTTCTTCATATCCAGTCTGCCCTGCTGCAGCCTATTATCCAGATACACCACGTGGAGGTGTAAAAGGGTATTGGCAGCTCTGGTCCGCTAACCCTGGTGTTGGCAGCCAGCTATGGGTCGCTGACCACTGCAGCTCATGCACTTCTCAGCATCGGATTTGTTTGTCATTGAATTTGGTGCTTGACATCAGACCCGCAACATTAGGAGTTTGCCGGTATAAACCCTTCAATGACTTTGGCCACCTTATTCCTATTCAAGCGAATCATGTATGTGAAGATGGTATCTGAAAAGGTCAACGTTCACCAAAGTCACATGGACACTTTTATTATGTAGATGTTGAACAATACAATCGAGAGCGGCAACCCTGGTCTAAAGTGCATGAGCTAGGATTTCCATGACCCCAAACACGGAGTGCAATCGGAAGAGCGCGGCAATTATTTGCTCTGTTGTATTTGTCAGATTGTAATCACTTATTCTGAAAGAATGTTTATGTTGGTTTCTTGTTTTCCCATTTTTAAAGAAACAAAATGAACAGCAAATGGAAGGCCGATTACAGGTTGACGATAAAAACATATTAAGAATAGGGTCACTGAACTTGAAGGAATTGAAAATAAGAACTTCAGCATTCTCAAGTTACCATGTTTATCAAACTTATAACAACGGCTCCATCTCTCGGGCGAAAGCTCTAGGGTCATTCCAATCTGAGGCGTATAAAAACAAGATTTCAGATCCCGTGCGTAGGATTCCTCGTACAAAGAGGCAGACTGCTGCGATTATTTCTTCAGCTCATTGGGTTTTCAATTCTCTTTGGTCTCTGGGCAAAGGACAACAGGGTTCACTAGACCAGAAACTCATTTTAGGTGGGTACTTGCTGGTAGTGGTAGTGTTTGTCGTATCAGTACGGCTGGGCTTACACTCGGGAGTCTTAAATCTCACATGATACGTGACACCAATCATCGAAAGGGTATCAGAGCAAAATGTCAACTATTATTTGGGAATTGCCTTCAACTCTCGTTCAAATGGTGGCATATTTCACCCGGAATTTATTCTCCTATTTGAGAAAGAAGAGCAATCAGGGTCAGGCGAAACATACTGGTAAGAGTATATTAGCCAGGGTCAGGTGAAACATACTGATCTGGTTATGTTAGTCAGGGTCATGTGAATACTTCTGATCAGACTATATTAGACAGGGCTATGTGAAACATTCTGATCAGGCTATATTAGTCAGGGTCATGTGAAACATACTGATAAGATTATATTAGTCAGTCAGGTGAAACATAAGATCAGAATATTTTAGACAGGGTCATGTGAAACATACTGATAAGATTATATTAGTCAGGGTCATGTGAAACCTTCTTATCAGACTATATTAGTCAGGGTCATGTGAAACATTCTTATCAGACTATATTAGTCAGGGTCAGGTGAAACATACTGATCATATTGTATTTGTCAGGGTCACGTGAAACATACTGATCATATTATATTAGTCATGGTCACGTGAAACATTCTTATCAGACTATATTAGTCAGGGTCACGTGAAACATTCTGATCAGACTAAATTAGTCAGAGTCAGGTGAACCATTCTGATCATAACCCAACCTCGCGCGTTCATTCGTGCTCCTGTAGACAGACAGGTGTCACATTGGTCGGGTCAATGATGTCAGAATCTATACTGTAATCTCCATAGTGCTAGGCTTGCTAAGGAGTCTCGGATTTCCCTACAGTCAGTAGGACCCCATCCACGTTCTCAATAACATCATGTGATGTAGAAAGAGCCACTGTAACCCGCTTCCAAAGAAAGGTCGTCAAGCGTTAACTCAACTCGTCACCAAAAACTGTGACCAACAACAACATTCTTCTTCTGTTCATTATCGTTCGCCTCTTGTGTAGCATCTTGTCAACGCTGTAGATTGCAAGAAATCTGAGACAAAGCAATGAAAGACGCTTGCAGTGGTTGTTTCTGTAACAATTTGTTTCACATAAGGATTTCATTAACCTGATAAGAGGGAGACACGAAAGGGACCTTGAAATAGAACGTAATTATGGATTAAGATGCTGAGCAGCGTATGAGCTGCAGTGATCAGCGACCCATAGCTGACTGCTAGCATCAGGGCCAGCGAACCAGAGCTGCCAAGACCCTTTTACACCTCCACGAGGTGATCCTGGATAACAGGCTGCAGCAGGGCAGACTGGCTAAAGAGAAGGGATCGAAGAGGGAATGCTAACCCGGTACTCAAAAAATACTTGCTGAAGTCGGATGTGTTGGATCGAAAGGTGCAAATATCGCAGCCAAGCTGTAAACTACGACACAACGAATTCTGTTCTCTGTACTACATTCTGCTACTTAAGCTCTTTCAGGGTTTGGTAGTGGCAGTTTGAGAACGAAAGAAGAAGAAGAAGAAGAAGAAGAAGAAGAAGAACGTAATTAACACACGAAATAGGCGAACGCAAAAAAACCAAAAACACATGAAATGAGTGTCTTCCGGGAAACGACTCTTCAGTCGACCAATCCTTCCACTACTGAAGCGCTACTAAAACATCATAGAACATAAAGCTGTTTTCCCGCTGATTTGAATCAACAAGAAGGACTCTCAATATAAGACTGACCGACAGATAAACTGTCCAAACCTTCAGAAAACATGCAATATGGATGAGATGAGGACTAAGGACAACACAATCCACCTGGCCGAATATTGGCATGATGTCTGGAGGGGTGTCCAGAACAGGGAAAGTAAGTACCTCACCATAACATGTCTTGAGTTGACCCAGGAACCACTTGAAGAATATCATTTCTTATCGTGAAGAAATGCAATAACATCCACGGGTTGCCACTTGCCACACAGCGCCTATTACCAACTCTCCAGACGAGATCAGATGTCCATCTTCCCGCTGGGCACAGGACACAACAGACTTGTATACCATCTTTATAATAATTCAAAATCGGCACTACGGACTATCAGAACACCTATTGAAGTCCTAGCCATCATATACTAGGTAAAGAAGTGACATGTAGCAACAACCGATATCCTTCCACGAAAATCTGTTATTCTATAATCTCGAGCTGACTATTGCCTTTTTTAAAGTCTTTGAAAAATTAATTCTCAATATGGACGAAGAAGATGAAAGGATGATATGATTTGCTTTCCTGGGGAAGTGGTTAGTATCCCGTCTCACAACACAAACGTGCATACGATCAAGTTCCTCAAGGTAGTGAATGACCTTATAGGAAGCAAACACACCCAGAAGGCCACATTCAAGTGGAATAAGGTAGACCAGTGTCTCACAACCGCGGGATCGTGGGCTGGTGGTGGTCCGCAGAAATCTTTTCTCGGTTCGCGAAAATGTTATCGGGGCTTAACTCCTTCATGGACGACATCAACTTATGCGCACATAATCGTTGTGAAAAAGAAAACCTGATCAAGCTGTCGTCTGATATCACTCTGGTGTCCACGTATCAAATGCAACTTTTATATCAATTTTGGATATCACTGGAAAACCAATATTCAATATATATATATATATATATATATGTATATATATATATATATATATATATAGCTACATAGCTATAACAATGTTGGTTGTATTTTCTACTACACTTTTTGTGTAAGAAGAAATGTTCAACCTGTCAGTGATCAAAATCAAACAATTAAACGGAATGGATTTCAATGCAGCGCTTCGTCTCCCAGAAACAGCGCTGTAGCCACGGTTATCAAATATTCCAATAAGATAAATAGTAGCATATTGCGCACAAACTTGATTTGAATGAAATATTTTGTTCTCGAAACGTTCTATTATTAGCATTTGTATTTACTGGAATGTGCGTACTATGTGTACAGGCATCTCCGATGATCTTCGAGAGGTTGGAGATGCCAGAAAAACAGCCAACATTAAAAGGGAACTCTCTTGATTGAATGTGGCCATAGCTGACCTACAGGAAACCAGACTTGCCTCTAGTGGCTCACTTAGAGAAAAAAACTACACTTTCTTCTGGAAAGTTCGTGAACTTGAGGATTCTCGACAGCATGGTATTGGTTCTGCTATTAAAACCACACGTATGGCCTCAGTCGATCTTCCTTCGGGGGGCGGGGGGGGGGGGGGGGGGGAATCTGAGAGGTTGCTGACCATTCGCCTATTCACCACTACAGATCCTGTTGATATCCTTAGCGTTTATGCCACAACCCTGACATCTCGGGAGGAATTTAAGGATCTTTTTTTTTTGTTTTTTTGGTTTTCGTTCGCCTCATTCCTCAAGGCGGTGTAGGTTTTTATTTTGCGCCTGTCAGCCCAGTGCATCCGACTTCAGCGTGCATTTTATGTAATGGTCTGCTTCCTCCCGCATTTTCTAAGTGTTTGCTACCCCAGGGTAACGGCCGGTGCTGTGATGGGGATCGAACCCAGCACCTTCGAGTTGTGAGCCGTGTCACTTAACCATTAGCTCACGTCGTTCCCCTGTATCTCCTATTGTATATGTTATGTTAGTTGATCCGTCCACGTTCTACATGTCTCCGATAGATAGCAGTCTTTCCTTCGTCACTGAACGAGGTTCGGCAACAAGTCTCAGCGGTTGACCACGGTAGTGGTCGAGCGACGCAACTGACCCTAGATACCTAAGCAAACATTATACTGGTTTTGGTTTCTGTCTCAGTTATACAGGATAAATGTTTTCTATTTTCTTCGGTCTGTGAACCGCGAAATATGTTTTACATTTTCACTAGTCCGGGAGTGAAGAAAGGTTGAGAAAGGCTGCACTAGATCGTTAGGCGCAAAAACAAAATATAACTCTTTTATGGGATTATTATATTTTTTTAAAAATTGATTGTACTTCCTCCTTCGTCTCGTATTTCTTGTTTCCTGCACAATCATGTCATCTCTCTTTTACTTCCTTATATACGACTGTCTCGACATCTTCTTTGTCGTCAACTCCTCCTTCATCATAACTGCAGCTATTAAGACTGATGTTGTTTTTTTTGTTTTTTTTAAATTAAATGGAGAACCATGAAAAAGATAGTGTATAGAGGATAAGTAAGGAAAGGCCCCGTCACGCCATGCGCCATGCGCCATGCGTGACGGGGCCTTTCCTTACTTATCCTCTATTCACTATCTTTTTCATGGTTCTCCATTTAACTTTTAAAAAAAACAACACCAGTACCGGTACCCATTTAAGGCTGGGTCGACACAAATGGAGCCATTGCGGTCTGAAAAACTATTTTCACGTCCACTGGGGAATGAATCCATGACCACTCAGATGCGAAGCCAGAGGGCTAACCACTGCACTACGCGGTTCCCTTGTTTAGAGGATAATGTAGTAAATAAATCAGCCCGTTGCTAACACTGCCGTCGATGACGAAGTGTTTGATACTTCATTGTACTCAGTAACAGCTTGTATCAGATAGAGTGGCCGTACTACTGCTACTACTACTACTACTGCTACTACTACTACTACTGCTGCTACTGCTACTACTGCTACTACTACTGCAATTACTACTACTAATAGCTGTCCATCGTTGTCGATGAGGACCGCTGACATCATCCTTGTCACAGATTTCCCTGTTGGGTGTGGGTGCGCATGTGGCTGAACAGGCCAATCCGGGCACGAAAACATCTGCTACATATCTGGCACACGAGGTTTGTAGAAGATGATGGTGTTCCCGCTGTTCGTGATTTCCGGGTCTCGCGTCTGCTCTGGGCTTTCACAACACGGTCGTCTTCACCGGTAGCTACACCCAATTTGACTGCCCTTCTCAAGTCAGATCTGTTTTGCGCAAGACATTCCCATGTGTCGATGTCTATCTGGCAACTTTCCAGTGAGTCATTCAGACCGTCTTTAAATCGTTTCTTTTGCGCCCTCTCTTAACAAATCAACATATAAGAAAAACTGGTCAACTCATCTGTCTCTGGTAGTAGATGCTTCCTGTCATAGCGACCGGCTGTGCCAAACTCAGTTTCAATCTTGCCTTGATTTATCATGTGATAAACACAAACACTACTCATAAAGTAAAGCCAACTGTAAACACAAAACGTAAAGTATATAATAATGTATCAAATCAGAATAAAAAGTATTTAATCATGTATCAAACCAAATAGTAAAATATTCAAAAGTCTATACAATCAGACAGTAAAGTAGATAAAAACGTATCGAATTAGGCAGTACAAAACACACTACGGTATGAATTCAGACATTAAACAAGAATGTATCTAATTTGACAGCCTTTGGTAGAATGCGCTCGATGGTCTGGGCACGTCGTGGCATCAGCGTCAAGACCAAACTAAAAGTCTACCATGCAACCATCATTCCAACCATACTATACGCTCGTGAAAGCTGGACTGTATACTCTGGACATGCAAGGAGGTTAAACCACTTCCACACAGGTTGCCTGAGGCGAATATTCCACATCCGATGGCAAGATCGTGTCACTCACATCGAGGTTCTCTCGAGGGCTAACATGCCCAGCATCTATGCACTGCTAGAAAAAGCACGACTAGGATGGGCCGGACACCTCATCCGTATGTCAGACGAGCGGCTCCCAAAGAAGCTTCTCTACGGCGAGCTGAGAGAGGGATATCGCGAGAGAGGGCGCCCAAAGATACGATTTAAAGACGGTCTGAAGGACTCACTGAAAAGTTGCAAGATAGACATCGACACCTGGGCATGTCTTGCGCAAAACAGATCTGACTGGAGAAGCGTAGTCAAATCGGGTGTAGCTACCAGCGAAGACGACCGTGTTGTGAAAGACCAGAGCAGACGCGAGACCCGGAAATTCCGAAATGCGGGAACACCATCATCTTCTACAAACCTCGAGTGCCAGATATGTAGCAGATGTTTTCGTGCCCGCATTGGCCTGTTCAGCCACATGCCCACCCAAACACAACAGGGAAATCTCTGACAAGGATGATGTTGGCGGTCCTCATTGATAACGATGGACAGCTATTATTATCTGATTTGACAGCAAAGTAAACTAAAGTATATCTAATCAGACTTTACGGGATACATCAATCAGACTTTACGGGATACATCAATCAGACTTTACGGGATACATCAACATATTGTTAGCTGTTGTCGGCGTATTAAATTAACTTATCGTCTTTATACTGGTTCAGAAGACTCTGCAGAGTCTGTATACTTAACTAATCGTCTTTATACTGGTTCATAAGACTCTGCAGAGTCTGTATACTTAACTTATCGTCTTTATACTGGTTCAGAAGACTCTGCAGAGTCTGTATACTTAACTAATCGTCTTTATACTGGTTCAGAAGACTCTGCAGAGTCTGTATACTTAACTTATCGTCTTTATACTGGTTCAGAAGACTCTGCAGAGTCTGTATACTTAACCTATCGTCTTTATACTGGTTCAGAAGACTCTGCAGAGTCTGTATACTTAACTTATCGTCTTTATACTGGTTCAGAAGACTCTGCAGAGTCTGTATACTTAACTTATCGTCTTTATACTGGTTCAGAAGACTCTGCAGAGTCTGTATACTTAACTTATCGTCTTTATACTGGTTCAGAAGACTCTGCAGAGTCTGTATACTTAACTTATCGTCTTTATACTGGTTCAGAAGACTCTGCAGAGTCTGTATACTTAACTTATTGTCTTTATACTGGTTCAGAAGACTCTGCAGAGTCTGTATACTTAACTTATCGTCTTTATACTGGTTCAGAAGACTCTGCAGAGTCTGTATACTTAACCTATCGTCTTTATACTGGTTCAGAAGACTCTGCAGAGTCTGTATACTTAACTTATCGTCTTTATACTGGTTCAGAAGACTCTGCAGAGTCTGTATACTTAACTTATCGTCTTTATACTGGTTCAGAAGACTCTGCAGAGTCTGTATACTTAACTTATCGTCTTTATACTGGTTCAGAAGACTCTGCAGAGTCTGTATACTTAACTTATCGTCTTTATACTGGTTCAGAAGACTCTGCAGAGTCTGTATACTTAACTTATTGTCTTTATACTGGTTCAGAAGACTCTGCAGAGTCTGTATACTTAACTTATCTTCTTTATACTGGTTCAGAAGACTCTGCAGAGTCTGTATACTCCCACATTCATTGACATTACCCTGCTCTAAAAGGTATGCTTATTCATTCTATTCTTAAATGCATCAATTGTTTTTGCCTCCATTATCTAGTATGGCAATGCATTACAAGCATTCAGCACTTTGTGACTAAAAAGTAGTTTTCTAATATATAATCTGGACCATTATTTAGTTAATTTGTAGCTATGCCCTCTTGTTCTTGCAGGTGCTTGCATTTTGAAAAATATTTATTTTATAGTCTAATTTACCCTTTCCTCATTATCTTATAAGCCCATATTCTCACCTCGAATTCTTTTCTTTTGCAAACCGGATTTTCTGAGTCTTTCCTCCAAACAGTAATTCTAGAATCCCATTATCAGCTTTGTTGCTCTTCTTTGTATCTTTTCCAGAATGTGTATATCTTCATTGAAAATTGGTAAACAAGGAAGCAGGAATAAATAATGAGTATTTTGAGTGGTGTGAGGTAAAAACAGGACTGCCACGGCGATCGGATTTTGGACCAATTTTGTTTTATATATATATATATATATATAAATATATATATATATATATATTTATATATATATATATATATATATATATGGAGCCGAGTAGCGCATCTGAGTGGTCCTGGGTTCATTCCCCAGTTGAGGCGGTAATGTTTTTTTCAGACCGCAATGGCTCCCGGGTCGAACCAGCCTTAAATGGGTACCGGTTCAGTCCGTGAAGTAAAACCGGCGAGGGAGAGGAGATGGCTACCGCCCTCATATAGCCGAGCCTTTGAAATGTGAGATCGCTAACACCTCACACCCCTACGGCAGTAATGCTATGGGCTACTTTACTTTACTTTACTTTATATATATATATATATATATATATATATATATATATATATATATATATATATATATATATATATATATCCGATTTGGACATTGATATCGGATCCATGATTGCAAAATTCGCTGATGACACAAAACTTTGCAGTTGTGTCTCATCTAAAGCAGAAGTGGATGTAATGAGGTCGGATTTAGATAACATTCGAGGATGGTCTGTGAGTTAACAAATAGAGTTTAAGGTAGACAATTGTCCATTCATCCATATGAGTAGATTAAATATGGAACATAATTACAGAATGGGTGAGAACAATTTTTAAAAGATTGATCAGGAAATGGACCTAGGGGTTATAATAAGATCATACAGATAAAGGTGAGTGAGCAAGTTCAGGTAGCAGTGAAAGAGGCAAATGAAATGTTAGGTATGATAAAAATAAATACTAAACATAGGAGCAAGGAAGTGATTGTCAAACTGTATAAAGCATTAGTTAGACCTAGATTGGAGTACTGTGTTCAGGTGTGGAATCCTTATCGTAGAATAGATATAAACATGCTGGACAGGCTACAAAGAGCTACCAATCTGATAGTGGGATACCAGTCTTACAGTTTTAAGGAAAGACTCAGAAAAAACTGGCATACAGTGTCTAGAAAAGAGAAGAATTCGAGGTGACTTATTGCAGGTTTATAAGATAATCACAGAAAAAGATAAATTAGACTATAACAAGTTTTTTTTCCTCAAAATACAACCAACTACAAGAAAAAGAGGGCATAACTACATATTAACTAAAGAAAGGTCTAGATTAGATATTAGAAAATATTTGTTTAGCCTACAGTGGTGAATGCTTGGAATGGATTGCCACACAAAGTTGTGGAATCGTTGACAATTAATGCTTTTAAGAATAGATTCGATGCGCATAGCTTTTAGAGCAAGGACATGTAAATGAAACTGGTTGTATACAAACTCTGCAGTCTTTTAAACCAGTATAAAGATGTTAAGTTGAGTTGGTGTGCTGACAGCAGCTAACGGTTCTTAGCTGGCAGATTGCATACGGGTCAGCGAACCAAAGCTGACCAAGATCCTTAGTGTGCCTTCCAGCAGCTGCCCTGGGAACAAGCTGCACTATTGCAGATTGGCTCATATACTATGGATAACAGGGGAAAGACAAACCCGGTCCCCAAAATAACGTGCTAAAACCGGATGTGTTGGACCGAAAGATGCAGATATCGCAACCTCCTTGTAAACTGCAACACAGCTTCAGAAAGTCCTTTTCAGAACGAAGTAGGAGAGAAATAACAAGAACAAGAAGAACAAGAAAAAGCAGAAGAACAAGAAGAACACGATCCCTTCTTGACATGATAACCAACGAAAAACGTCTTCTTTTTCAAAGGTTAATATTTCTTTCTTTGTAATGAATGTATGCTACTTTCAACCCCAGATACAGTCGTTTAGGTTATATCAGGACGGGGATCAAGACGGTGAGCAGCGCATAAGCTGCAGTGGTCAGCGACCCATAGCTGACTGCTAGCGTCAGGGCCAGCGAACCATAGCTGCCAAGACCCTTCTACACCTCCAAGCGGTGATCCTGGATAACTGGCTGCAGCAGGGCAGACTGGCTAAGGAAAAGGGATCGAAGAGGGAATGCTAACCCGGTACTCCAAAAATGCTTGCTTCAGTCGGATGTGTTGGACCGAAAGGTGCAAATATCGCAGTCTAGCTGTAAACTATGACACAACGCATTCCGTTCTCTGGACTACATTCTGCTACTTAAGCCGTTTCAGGGTTTGGTAGCGTGAGATTGAGAACGAACGCAGAAGAAGAAGAAGAATATCAGGACGTACTAGCCAGTGTGTGGAAACATATGTGTGTGTATGTTTGTGTTGCTCTGTAGGCCATTACCGTGGTGCCTCTCAGTTGGTGATTACAATGTCGGTGAGATACATCAGGCTAACCAACATTTATAGATATTTATTTTGTCCCATTCAAGGCCCACTATTGTCCCACTGAGGACCCACTTTTCGTGGGGGTCCAGGAATCACCGTGTGGATGTGTAGATGGGTCGTGGCAGCTCTGGTTCCCTGGCCCTGACGCTAGCAGTTAGCTATGGGTCGCTGACCACTGCAGCTCATGCGCTGCTCAGCATCTTGATACCTTATTTTGATTGAATTGGTAATACATGATTTATTTGATATGTAATCAATATTTTTCTGTTGTCGTCTCATTTTCTTCCGGGTTGTAGTTCAGTGTCGTGGTATGTATTTGTCTTTCGTTTCTCTCGAGAACCGAGTGACGTTTTTCACCATTTTACGACTTGTCTCTTTTACACCGTCAATCCATCTTTTTCTCGGTCTGTTTCTCGTCCTTTTTCCTGATGATCTTCTGTAAAAGGTTGCAGAAATAGTATGGTCTGGCTGCATTCTCACAATGGGACCAAACTATTTCATTCTCTCTTGTTCGGTGTAATCAATTCAGCGAAGTGTTCCAACATTCTCCCTATATGTCATACATTAATATATTCACTTAATAGGTGGCTATTCTTTGAAAGAAGCTCAAGTGGTCTTTTTGGTGGGTGATAAAAAGATGGGGGCGGGGAAAGAGAGAGAGAGAGAGAGAGAGAGAGAGAAAGAGAGAGAGAACACGTATGACCTCTGCATACTTGTAAGACGTCTGCCATTCCAGACGCATATGCTGATTAAAGCTTGCATTGGCCGAGACTTGACCATGACTTCGCGTTCTGTAATGAGTCCAGCATGGTTGCCATCAGTGATTCATCAAACCCAGCACCCCCAAGTGGCAGGCATATTACCAAGGACATCTTTTATTTTTCCCGCCAATCAACGAAACCGCAGAAATAAGATTGCTTTCCCATTTTTTATACTTCTGTCCACTACGCCAGATTGAGATGGGTGGAGGAGGGCTCTTGGGGAGGAGTGAAGGGATAAGGAGGGGGAAGAGGCTACCAAGATGGGGCACTGACAATCAGAAAGTGCCCGTCGGAGTAGAATTAGGGGAAAAAGTGGATTTTTTTGTTGGAAAGGGGACGGTTCCATTATGTCGCATAAAAACAACATTAATTCATTTGGAAAGTTTTTGAAGAGTGAAAAAAAATCAAGAAAAAAAAGTTGAGAATGATTGAGAGAAGTAGTGTGCCTTCTTATTTCCTCTCTCTGCACGCGTCGAGAGGAAGGAAATGAGCGGACATGTCATGGCTGAGATGCTTAATTAACATAGCGTTAACTTGGAGTAAAAACGTCAGGGGAGATAAACGTGCTGAGAGCTTGAAAGCCACTTGTTGATAATACGCTCGCCTAGAAACTGGATTTCTCTTCCGGGCCTCATCTACAGTGGGAGGTTTCATGCGCTCACAGCAAGCAAAATGGGATTACAAGAAAGTGGTTTTTGGTTTTTGAGTCGCTTCGTCTCTGCGGCAAGTCTCTGAGTAGAACAGAGCGTGGTGAGGTCTCGAGGGAGTTCGGATTAATATGGCAGACGCAGACTGTGCAGGAAAAATAGTTCAGGTTCTTTCTTTTTTTAATCTGAATTAAGCCGCCTTTCCTTGCAATATCTCAATACGTTTGCTCAGTTTAAAATTGTTTATAATGGGATTGCGTGAGTCATGGCAACAGTTGTACGAAACTAACACAAATGACACACCCGCAAATACACACAAACACACACCCAGATGTACAGTGTCACGCGCACCAACTCGCTCATGTACGCACATCCATACATACACACACTCACACGTACATACCTCCGCATTTACAGACACCCGGAAATATTCGAGTCTAAAAAGACGACATGCCTATATTGTCTAGACATCAGACTTGTTAGGCAAAGTGACGTCTGGTCAGATTGTTGTTATTGCTGTTGTTCCGAATTCCCACAATGAATAGGTTTTCTCTTTTTGTGCGCCATGAAACAGACGCAGGCTGCAATAGTATACCTCAAACCCCGAGCGTGCTGATGAAGGTTGTCCTCGGTCTTCGATGTGGTTGTGCTATTCTTGGCTTTATCTGTGTGTTGCTCACTACAACGGGGATCACGTCGATCCTTCACCTCGTTAGATAGGCTGTCGTGAAAACAGCTTGTTTCCAGGAAGTGCTGAGAGGAAGCCGAGGTGTGTATCTTGGTCAGTATATTTTGCCTGGCCCTGACTAACATGTCTGATCAGTATATTTTGTTTGACCCTGACTAACATGTCTGATCAGTATATTTTGCCTAACCCTGACTAACATGTCTGATCAGTATATTTTGCCTGACCCTGACTAACATGTCTGATCAGTATATTTTGCCTGACCCTGACTAACATGTCTGATCAGTATATTTTGCCTGACCCTGACTAACATGTCTGATCAGTATATTGTGCCTGACCCTGACTAACATGTCTGATCAGTGTATTTTGCCAGATCAGATGGTAGTCTTCCTACCCGTGGCATGTTACAGTCAGGCAAAAGATACTGGCCAAGACCCTCACCTTAACTTCTACGTAGTTCTCCAGGAAATCGGACTGTTCTTCTTTGCAGTCTGACTAACGAGTTGGGGGATCGACGTGATCCGCGTAGTAGTGAGCGACAAGCAGATGAAGCCAAGCATTCCACAACTGCATTGAGGATCCCGGTTCACCTTCATCAGCACGCTCGCGATGTGAGGACAGCTATTCAACCTGCCACTATGCGCGCTTGTGATCAAAAGAGTGAACCTATTCATTGAAGACATTCAAAACAACAACAGCAAGAGAAAGATATGGAAGTCACACATCGAAAAAAAAGTCCAATGCAAGAAACGAACTCACCATATTGCAGGAAATCCTTCACAACTAGATCCTTAACTAATAAGGTCTCAGATAACCACCTTACAGCTAAAGTAACTGTTCAGTCTTCTTGTCAGGAAAGAAGAAGGTGGTCCCAAAGTAATCACTGCCATCGGGGATGAAGTGAGAGATACTTCAGTGCACTAGGTCTCAGTTTTTTATGAAGCTTCCTCGCTGCATTTCAGGAACCCAACTGCATGTTCTTGTGTTGTTGTTACTCAACTTAACTTAACGTCTTTATACTGGTTCAGGAGACTCTGCAGAGTCTGTATACAACCAGTTTCATTTATATCACCTTACTCTAAAAGCTATGCGCATCCAATTTATTCTTAAATGCATTAACTGTCCCTGCCTCCACTGTCCCTGCATTCCAAGCATTCACCACTCTCTGACAAAAAAAAATATTTCCTAATATCCAATCTGAATCCAGCAGAATCCGGACTCACGCCATTCGGCCCAATGTCATGTAATGGTATCTGCACGTGTTTATCAGCTGTTGTCTGGTGCCATACAAAGTGTTCCATGTATCTGACCGCGAAGGAAAAAGCATTTTTTTTAAATAATTAACCTGACAGTATATATGTATCATTGTTACTGTTGTGTCGATTGTAACATGTCGATAACAGTGATCTTTTTCTTCTTCGTCTTCTTCGTTAACTGCCATTATCAAGCCCTGAAAATGAGTTTGCAAGTAGCAGGAAGTAGTCTTGGGAACATCATGCGTTGTATCTTAATTTACACCCTGACTGCGATATTTGCACCTTTCGGTTCGACACATCCAACTTCGGCATTACATTTTTAGGTACTGGGTTAGCCTTTAATCTTCAATCATTTCCCCTTAGCCAGTCTGCCCTGCTGCAGCCTGTTATCCAGGATCACCACGTGGAGGTTTAGAAGGGTCTTGATAGCTCTGGGTCGTAGGGGCCTTAACGCTAGCCGCTACAGCGCATCCACTGCTCAGCATCTTGATCCCGAACAACAAAGATCGATCCCAGAGCCTGTCACATTGGGTTGAAATGATTTGCCACTGTTGTAGCCAAACTGCTTATTCTGGAGTTTACTGCTATGCCAACACAAGTGAACAATTTGAGAACCTGTTTTTTTTTTCCATGACAGAATACGGCAATTCCTCAAAATTCAAGGTCAAGAATCGAGTCCTTCAAGTCTAAATGCTCTAGAATGGTTCTAAGAATACCATCTGGAGCAAGATGCTGAGCAGCGCATCAGCTGCAGTGGTCAGCGACCAATAGCTGACTGCTAGCGCCAGGGCCAGCGAACCATAGCTGCCTAGGCCCTTCTACACCTCCACGTGGTGATCCTGGATAACAGGCTGCAGCAGGGCAGACTGGCTAAGGAAAAAGGATCGAAGAGGGAATGCTAACCCGGTACTAAAAAAATGCTTGCTGAAGTCGAATGTGTTAGACCGAAAGGTGCAAATATCGCAGTCAAGCTGTAAACTACAACACAACGCATTCCGTTCTCTGGACTACAATCTGCTACTTAAGCCCTTTCAGGGTTTGGTAGCGGGAGATTGAGAACAAACGAAGCCAAGGCAAGAATACCATGGACCCCAAAAAAAGAAGAATGCAGACATTCGACAAAAGTTGGGCGTGAAGAAGAACTGGTTTAAAAATTCCAAAATGATCAAAAAATAAAAAATACTTTGGCGACATCAAAAGACACAACGGTCTTGAGAGAACGGTAATGAGAGGTATTGTATTTGGCAAGAGAGGTAGAGAAAGACCAAGAAGGCGATGGCACCAAGATGTAAAGAAATGCTTTTGCATGACTCTGAAGCAGGCTGCAGATTTGGCAAATGATCGAGTTTCTTACAAACCGGCTGTGATGGAAGCGACGCTCCTCAAAGGACGACATGTTACATAATGACTGTCACGACTTCCTCTGTCCACAACATGCACTAACCTTGACCGGTATGGTAGAAATGAATCATTATTACAGATTCTACACACCAGAAACGCAGATCTAATGGAACATATAGTCATATTGTCTAGTATACCTTCATCAGCTGTTTGAACTCTTGGTATGTGTTATCGTTCGTATGTATGGGCCAATTATGTGAGACTCTTTTATCTAATCTTGAAGCTTTTATCCTAGAAAGTTTGATAGTACTCGGAAACTAAGCTTGTCTCTTTCAAGATCTGCCCTCGCATACAGATTGCCATAGCAGACTCATTTATTAATCTCTTTATCTTGTTTGTTTATCTTTCTGTCTATTTTTTTAAGTTCATCTCTGTCTCATGTGTTCCTCTCTCTGTCTCTTTTATTTATCTCTCTCTGTATCTTTTGTTTATCACTCTGTCTATTTTGTTCAGTTCCTCTGTCTCATGTGTTCATTTCTCTGTCTATTTTGTTCATCTCTCTGTCTATTTTTATTGATCTCTGTCTATTTTGTTAATTTCATCTCTTTGTCTCTTTTGTTCATCTCTCTGTCTCTTTTGTTTAGTCCATCTATGTCTCATTTGCTCATCTCTTTGTATCTTTTGTTTATCTCTTTGTCTCTTTTGTTCATCTCTCTGTCTCTTTTATTCATCTCTCTGTCTCTTTTGTGTAGTCCATCTATGTCTCATTTGCTCATCTCTTTGTATCTTTTGTTTATCTCTTTGTCTCTTTTATTCATGTCTCTATCTCTTTTATTCATCTTTGTCTGTTTTATTCATATCTGTCTCTTTCTTTCTCTTTAGTTCATCTCTGTCTCTTTTGTTCATTTCTCTGTCTCTTTTGTTTATCTTAGTCTCTTTTGTTCATCTCTGTCTCTTTTGTTGATCTCGCTGTCTCTTCTGTTCATATGTTTCATTGCTACATCTCACTATCTCTTTTCTTCATCTTAATATATATTTTCTTCATTTCAATGTCTCCTTTCTTCCTCTCGTTGTCTCTTATCTCACTACCTCTTTCCCTCATCTTCCTATCTCTCCTATTCATCTCCTTTAAATACTCCCAGTTCACTCAGCCTCTCGTATTGTAACCCTCCATTCGTTCCTTCATTAACCTGGCCCTTGATGGAGTACCGTATAACTGCGTGAAACAGATTGATAAGCCATCATTGGACATGAAGGATATTAATATCACTATACAAGATATAGCACTGACACTGAGAGTTGCCTTCACAGCTCTATATGTTCACCTATTAAGCCTGGTCAACATCCCACCATCACTTCGCCGTTTATTCGTGATTTAACGTCAGTGTTCCACAACTTGGGCCATATGGCCCGTCAGTGGGCCACGACTTCCTGAAGGGATATATGTAGATATGGAAGTTGTCTTCTTCTTCTTCTTCTTCTGGGTTCGCTCTCAATCTCCCGTTACCAAGCCCCAAAAAGGGCTTTGCAAAAAGCAGGATGTAGTCCGGAGAACGAAATGCGCTGTGTCGCTAGTTTACAGATTGAATGCGAAATTTGCACCTTCCGGTCCGACACATCCGTCTTAGGCAGCAGGATGTTGTCTATATAGGCGACACACACACACATGCACTGTTGATTATTGTTGTACAAATATTTAATCATCATCTTCATCTGGTTGGCGAGTCTGGAGACTGGTTGTAGATTATCTGAGTATGTCTCTTCATTTGATCATATCCTCTGGTTGGCGAGTCTGTAAACTGAATGTAAGGTTGTCTGAATATATCTCTCCATTTGAGCCTATCCTCTGGTTGGCGAGTCCGTAAACTGAATGTAAGGTTGTCTGAATATATCTCTCCATTTGAGCCTATCCTCTGGTTGATCATTCTTAAAACTGGTTGTAAGGTTGTCTGAGTATGTCTCTCCATTTGATCTTGTCCTCTGGTCGGTCAGTCCTGAAACTGGTTGTAAAGTTGTCTGAGTATGTCTCTACACTTGACCCCATTCTCTGATTGATGAGTATTGAGACGGGCTTCAAGTCTGTCTGAGCGAGCCTCTTCATCTGACCCTATCATCTGTAGCTCTTTTCATTTCAGCAAATGTTCATACTGTAATGTCTCTTCATGCTTGAGATGTAAAGGTGAGTCTTAGTCGCCCCGGTTCCCGCTCTCCTTGAATCTTGCTCTCTAGTATCTTCTAAAGAAAGTCGCCCTGGTTCCCGCTATCCTTGAATCTTGATCTCTAGTATCTTCTGTAGAAAGTAGCCCCGGTTCCCGCTCTCCTTGAATCTTGCTATCTAGTATCTTCTATAGAAAGTAGCCCCGTTTCCCGCTCTTATTGAATCTTGCTCTCTAGTATTTTCTATAGAAAGTCGCCCAGGTTCCCGCTCTCATTGAATCTTGCTCTCTAGTATCTTCTATAGAAAGTCGTCCCAGTTCAGGCTCTCCTTGAATCTTGCTCTATAGTATCTTCTATAGAAAGTCGCCCCTGTACCCGCTCTCCTTGAATCTTGCTCTCTAGTATCTTCTATAGAAAGTCGCCCCAGTTTCCCGCTCTCTTTGAATCTTGCTCTCTAGTATCTTCTATAGAAAGTGCTCTGGTTCCCGCTCTCCTTGAATCTTGCTCTCTAGTATCCTCTATAGAAAGTGCTCTGGTTCCCGCTCTCCTTGAATCTTGCTCTCTAGTATCTTCTATAGAAAGTGCTCTGGTTCCCGCTCTCCTTGAATCTTGCTCTCTAGTATCTTCTATAGAAAGTGCCCCGGTTCCCGCTCTCCTTGAATCTTGCTCTCTAGTATCTTCTATAGAAAGTGCTCTGGTTCCCGCTCTCCTTGAATCTTGCTCTCTAGTATCTTCTATAGAAAGTGCTCTGGTTCCCGCTCTCCTTGAATCTTGCTCTCTAGTATCTTCTATAGAAAGTGCGCCGGTTCCCGCTCTCCTTGAATCTTGCTCTCTAGTATCTTCTATAGAAAGTGCTCTGGTTCCCGCTCTCCTTAAATCTTGCTCTCTAGTATCTTCTATAGAAAGTGCTCTGGTTCCCGCTCTCCTTGAATCTTGCTCTCTAGTATCGTCTATAGAAAGTCGCCCCTGTTCCCGCTCTTCTTTAATCTTGCTCTCTAGTATCTTCTATAGAAAGTCGCCCCGGTTTCCCGCTCTCTTTGAATCTTGCTCTCTAGTATCTTCTATAGAAAGTGCCTTGATTCCCGCTCTTCTTTAATCTTGCTCTCTAGTATCTTCTATAGAAAGTCGCCCCGGTTCCCGCTCTCCTTGTATCTTGCTTTCTAGTATCTTCTATAGAAAGTCGCCCCGGTTCCCGCTCTCCTTGTATCTTGCTCTCTAGTATATTCTATAGAAAGTGCCCTGGTTCCCGCTCTCCTTGAATCTTGCTCTCTAGTATCTTCTATAGAAAGTCGCCCCAGTTCACTCTCACCTTGAATCTTGCTCTCTAGTACCTTCTGTAGAAAGTCGCCCCAGTTCACTGTCACCGTGAATCTTGCTCTCTAGTACCTTCTGTAGAAAGTCGCCCTAGTTCACTCTCACGTTGAATCTTGCTCTCTTTTACCTTCTATAGAAAGTTGCCCCAGTTCACTCTCAATTTGAATCTTGCTCTCTATTACCTTCTATAGAAAGTTGCCCCAGTTCACTCTCACATTGAATCTTGCTCTCTATTACCTTCTATAGAAAGTTGCCCCAGTTCACTCTCACATTGAATCTTGCTCTCTATTACCTTCTATAGAAAGTTGCCCCAGTTCACTCTCACCTTGAATCTTGCTCTCTATTACCTTCTATAGAAAGTTGCCCCAGTTCACTCTCACCGTGAATCTTGCTCTGTAGTACCTTTTGTAGAAGACATCCATGTCATATATTGTCATCGAGCCAAATCAGTTGTTTTTCTTGTTTCATTTTCAATATTTGTTTTTGTGCGCCCACTTCATTGAGGAAATTATTATCGAATCTTTATTCTATCCAACTAACCCTTTCCATCTCTACGGTAGCTCCATATTTCAAACGCCTCCAAACTTTTTTCCATCCTTCTTTGCTAGAGTGTCCATTTATCAGCACACACAGTGCAATTGGCCATATATGAGTGGCCATTATTCTCTGTCTTAGTTCAATCGTGATATTCTATGAAGTTAGCAATTTTTGTTTTTCCTTTGAAGCCCTGTTTTCGTCAATGAAATCCTTGTCTTAATGTCTGTCACATTGCCAGCATCTTCTGTTATGGTTTGCCTTAAATATGTAATTCATCATGTAGCATGTCCTTTGTAGAACGTCGCTCCCATCATAGTCCGTCTGAAAGAAACTCGTTCTCTAGCCAAATCTCCAGCCTTCGCCACAGTCATACCCAGGCATTCCTGGATATCTTGGTGCCATCGTCTTCTTGGTCTACCCCTTCCTCTTTTTCCTGGCACCATACCTTCCATCACCGTTCTCTCAAGACCGTTGTGTCTCTTGATGTGACCAAAGTATTTGCATTTTCTAGCCAAAATGGAATTGATAAACCAGTTCACCTCTATGCTCAACTCTTTCCGAATGTCTACATTTGTTTTTTTCTCTGTCCATGGTATTTTGAGAATCTTTCTGTAACATTTTGTAATGAAATATGTAAACGTAAAAGAAATATGTAAACGTATTTCTTTGTTCGAATATTTCTCAATTGATGATTATATTTATTTTTCTATATTGCTTGGGGATTACCATAATCTTTGTCTGCAGTGTATTTATTGTCATGTTGAACGCTTTGGCTGTGCTATTAATTGTGTTGCCGTTAACGTTGCAATGCTGCTTGACAAATATATAATAAAAGTTACCAATTTGTTTATTATTCTTTACAAACAAATAAAAAGTTAAAGCCTCTGCCATGACAGGAATTTTGTCTCCAACTACTGCCTTAAACTCGTACAATCAGACTCGCTACTTGTACAATTGGATTCGAATTAAAACCGCGCCATTTGAATAGGAAAAATTCACGAACTTTCTGTATTTAAAGGTTAAATAGAAATTGATGATGTTTTATCAAATTCAACATTTATAATGTCACTTCCTGTGGTACTGTTGTTTAGATTTGCAGCAAAACGTAGTTTTACACCTACTAATACGTTATATGCTGGTCATTATTTTTATCAATTGGTTAGTGCCAGCGGATGTTTGTGTCCTGGAAATGGTTTTTATAAACCCCATGCAAAGATTAGCTGATAGATCAGAATCACAGCTTAATTATTCGTGGATTAAATGCAAAAAATTAATTTGATCAAAGGAGCAATGATTAGGATAGTTCAGATTGAGGTTATATTTTGTGAAGATTTTATACATTCTCTTGTCTTCCATTCAATGTCCTTTTTCTTTATCTCAGTATCTCTTTTCTTTATGTCAATATCTCTCTTATTCATATCAATACTTCATTTCTTCTTTTCAATGTCTCTTTTCTTCTTCTCAATGTCTCGTTTCTTGATCTTAATGTCTCATTTCTTCATCTCAATGTCTCTTTTATTCATCTCAATGCCTCATTCCTTCATCTCAATGTCTCGTTTCTTGATCTCAATGCCTCATTTCTTCATCTAAATGTCTCTTTTTTTCATCTTAACGTTTCTTTTCTGATACTTATACGAAGAAATATACTGGTGAAATTAAGAATAATAGCGAGATGAAAAAAATATACATTGAGATACATCATCCTGGTGCCTTGATTACATAACTCCTCCTTCTGTGCCCGCTACCACGTCTTTAGTTCAGTAATGAAGTACTTGACGTCAGAAAAACTACTTCCAGAATACGGTTTCTTCATGTTTTGGAGATCAGGTAGAATTCACTATCTGCCAAGTCCGATGAGTATGATGGATGTGACCTGATTTCATACTTGCACGTTTTTCGGACGTCCAAGACACAATATATGCATACTTTTCTTGTACCGTTAACCAAAAGTATCCAATATTTAAAGTAAGAGAATTACAATGAAATCTTGAACACAATGTATTTGCCTGTAATAAGTGAAGAATCCAAGCACATTATTTGTACACTAGGCGTCTTGTGACGAGTACATTTCCATGCACAAGTTTGATTGTTCGGTCATCACATGCACTATTATTAACTTCCACTAACGGATTACAGCGCTGGTTGATATGGTTATGGGGCAAGAGGACGACCACAAGGCAGATAAAAGGATTGTGCAAAGATACGGGCTCACAATGACCGACGCAACGCACTTGGTGCAGGACAGGCGACTTCAGCACCCCGTGATGCACAATGGAAAAACTGAAAAACCAACTAACTAATTAGTTCACTAACACACTAACACTAAGAGTTAATGTGAAATAGTCGTTTTGATTCAATTACCTCGTGACACAACGCTGCCGCTGTGTCTTCTTCTTCTTCTTTTTCTTCTTCTTCTGCGTTCATTCTCAATCTCTCGCTACCAAGCCCTGAACAGACCTTTGTAAGTAGATGGATGTAGTTCAGAGAACAGAATGCGTGGTGTCGCTAGTTTACAGCTTGACTGCGACATTTGCACCTTTCGGTCCGATATATCCGTATTCCGCAGGGCCGCTGTGTCCAATATTTACGATTACACTTTCAAATGAAAGCATGTTGACATGTCAGCTCTGAAACCACTCGCAGGCAGAGCACAAAGACAACAAAGACACAAAGCCCTTCCATATTTAAATAAAACTGTTGCACTATTTCAAGATACAACAACAATGAAACATGTTTAGCTAAAGAATAACTAAAGTGGACAAAACCTTACTTTCATCATACGAGATTTACAAGTTAATTGCTAAAGCTGGCAAGCCAAACTTTGCAGACGAACATTGATTTTGCCTGCAGTGTCTGTTGCAATTTCTCCTGTTATGAATCAGAACCCAGATGCCATAATTCAGGTTATCCATTTGAACAACTCATCAATATCGAGATATATTGATGAAATGGCAGATAATGTGCAAAAAACAAATAGTTGCTAAACTTGAAGTTCGTAAATTTGACTCACAAATGGACGAGAACACGTGATAAGATAATGAACCCTTTCTTCTTGCATATGTTCGATGTATGAATGATGATAAATTCCATCAGCAAATATTTGTTCATAATCTAAAAACCTAGGAATAGCGTAGTTGGAGAGCATTTTTCTTCTCACGGCAAAAGTTGCGGTGTATAAATCAGGTTATCGGTAGCTTCAATCGACTCAGTTGTAAATGGGTACCTGGCTTACTAGAGAAATGAATGTCAGCGAGAGAAGGCACTGCCTATCTTACATCACAGAAGCTGTGGCCTAGTATACTGAAGTCTCTATCAAATTTATTCCCCAACATTAGTGTAACTAGTATGGAACAATCCTTTACTTTCTATACTGAAGTCCCTGACAACTTTATTTCCGGGCAGTATTATACCTACAATTAGAGAAACCTTTACTGAAGTCTCTAAAAACTCCATTACCCGGCAGTAGTATAACTACAATTGGAGAAACCTTTACTCAGGTCTCTAACAGCTCCATTACCCGGCAGTAGTATAACTACAATTGGAGAAACCTTTACTCAGGTCTCTAACAGATCCATTACCCGGCAGTAGTATAACTACAATTGGAAAAACCTTTACTCAGGTCTCTAACAGCTCCATTACCCGGCAGTAGTATAACTACAATTGGAGAAACCTTTACTCAGGTCTCTAACAGCTCCATTACCCGGCAGTAGTATAACTACAATTGGAGAAACCTTTACTCAGGTCTCTAACAGCTCCATTACCCGGCAGTAGTATAACTACAATTGGAGAAACCTTTACTCAGGTCTCTAACAGCTCCATTACCCGGCAGTAGTATAACTACAATTGGAGAAACCTTTACTCAGGTCTCTAACAGCTCTATTTCCCGACAGGAGTGTAACTACTAACCAAAAAAAGCTGAAACCTAATGTTTCGGACCGATAGCCGTAGATATTGTACCTTGCTGAAAACTACGGAACAACATCCTTTTTCGCAGGAACACCGATGAAGAGGAAGAAAAAGAAGAAGAAGAAGGAAAAGAAGAAGAAGGAGAAGGAGAGGAATGATGAGATCTGGATCGCATGCAAGGAAATCATTTTTTTTTAAATGTTCTAGGAATTCCTAACGTTTTCCTGTTCGACAAATTTAATCACCTCCACGTGTTACCGTATTTGCACTGTCAAAAACAACATTATCTAGAGGCATCTTTCAATCATTATCTATTTAGAGCTGTGTTTCTCATTCTACATGATGAGACGCTTTGGTGAAACTTATAACTTCCCTCTTAATAGTAAAGGTTTGGAGTTCAGCATTGTTGACATAATTGCCTCGTGGACAGTTGACATCATTGCCTTGTGGACTGTAGACAGTTGACATCATTGCCTCGTGGACTGTAGACAGTTGACATCATTGCCTCGTGGACTGTGGACAGTTGACACCATTACCTCGTGGACTGTAGACAGTTGACATCATACCCTCGTGGACTGTAGACAGTTGACATCATTGCCTCGTGGACTGTAGACAGTTGACACCATTGCCTCGTGGACTGTAGACAGTTGACATCATTGCCTCGTGGACTGTAGACAGTTGACACCATTGCCTCGTGGACTGTAGACAGTTGACATCATTGCCTTGTGGACTGTAGACAGTTGACATCATTGCCTCGTGGACTGTAGATAGTTGACATCATTGCCTCGTGGACTGTAGACAGTTGACATCATTGCCTCGTGGACTGTAGACAGTTGACATCATTGCCTCGTGGACTGTAGACAGTTGACACCATTGCCTCGTGGACTGTAGACAGTTGACATCATTGCCTCGTGGACTGTAGACAGTTGACATCATTGCCTCGTGGACTGTAGACAGTTGACACCATTGCCTCGTGGACTGTAGACAGTTGACATCATTGCCTCGTGGACTGTAGACAGTTGACACCATTGCCTCGTGGACTGTAGACAGTTGACATCATTGCCTTGTGGACTGTAGACAGTTTACATCATTGCCTCGTGGACTGTAGATAGTTGACATCATTGCCTCGTGGACTGTAGACAGTTGACATCATTGCCTCGTGGACTGTAGACAGTTGACATCATTGCCTCGTGGACTGTAGACAGTTGACACCATTGCCTCGTGGACTGTAGACAGTTGACATCATTGCCTCGTGGACTGTAGACAGTTGACATCATTGCCTCGTGGACTGTAGACAGTTGACACCATTGCCTCGTGGACTGTAGACAGTTGACATCATTGCCTCGTGGACTGTAGACAGTTGACATAAGTGCTTGTGTGGACCATAGTTGACTTAAGTGCTTGTGTCGGCCAAATGACATAAATGTTTGTTTGGACCATATATAACATAAGTGCTTGTGTGGACCATATTTGACTTAAGTTCTTGTGTGAACCATATATGACATAAGTGCTTATGTGGACCATATATCACATACGGGCTTGTGGGACCATAGATGACATAAGTGCTTGTGTGGATCATATGACATGAGTGCTTGTGTGGACCATATATTACAAAGAAAATGTTCTTAGCAACATTCTAAGCATGGGTCTCGTTTTGACCATAGTGACGTTGTACATAGTGCAAGCAATCGCATCATCTAATTTAAACTTTCACATAAAAGCCATCACTGTACAACCACACCACGTACTTCGGTGCAAGCTTCAATGCGGCGTTATGTAAACCATTGACCCTATTGTTTTAAATGGAGATATAAATAAGGTGTTTCTTGTTGTCCCTTCACCACTCCAGCAGGAGTATGGGGTCACTGCTGCAGTGGGCCTCCTTTAGGAAGTCTGTGCCAAAACTGTGCGTGCTTCAGCAGTTGTGGATTATGTAACAATTTGTTTTAAAAGATCAGATCGCCAGCACAATGCACAACTCTCTTTAGTCGCCTTTTACGGCACGCATGGAAGAACAGTGGTGCTTATCTTCACTCCCCAGTAAGGAATCCCTGGATCCACAAATAAGCAATTTTCATCAAATATAATTTGGATAAACCTCGTAAGTGGTTTATTTAAAGTCGTAACATGACAAACAATGATTACTGTATCTTCATCTTTGTTACTAAATTAGGAAACGAGCGACTTACAAGTCAAACCGGGACTTTTTTGTAATGAAAAAACATTTTGTTTATGAAATCAAAAAGCCATTTATTTGTCGATATAATCTTCTGCAACGTTAATGCACTTATCAAAAGGTTTAAGCAATGCTTGAAAGGCATCAGCGTATTAAGATTTGTCAGTATATCCGAACCTATCTCCTTTGTCTTCAGTGCTGAAATGCTGACCAGGAATTTTTTTAGGGGTCCAAACAAGTAGAAATCGCTAGGAGCGAGATCTGGGATGTAATGCAGATGTGGAAATACCTCTCAACCGAGTTGCTGCAGATGACCCATTGTGTCGCGAGCCGTATGAGGTCCTGCGTTATTTTGCAGGAGGAGAACGGGATCATCCCTCACGGATGTAGGACCTTCTCTAAATGTTTACACCATTCCAATGTCTTACTGGGTGTCTTATCACCGTATTGTAATTGCAGTCTTTTGTAAATTTCCGCACAACTTCATCACAACTTCATCACAACACGCTGTTCCCTGCAGGAACTAACAGTGTTGTCCGCATTTGTATTTATCTGTCACGTGACTGGAACGTGACAAATGGGCCATCTAGCAATATTAGAACAAAAGTGTCCCTAACTAATGATAGTAATTCAAACACGCTTTAACCCATTCAGGTAAAACTAGAACAAAAAATCCCGGTTTGATTTGAACGCACATCGTATTATTTATCCATTTTGGAAATCATTATTTTCATGTATTACAATATGAACAATGTATGCAGCGGAAGAATATTTTACAACAATTGTGAGCTGAGGAGCGAAATATTGAGAATCCCTGTAGCTCACTGCGAAGTATTGAGAATCCCTGTAGCTCACTGCGACGTATAAACACGGAACGAGAGGGTGTTAATTACATTCGTTTCACTCCCAGTTATCGGCTCCTCCTGCCACACAACCACTCACGTCTTTGGGTTTGCCTTCAGTTTCACGAAGCCTCCCGCCGGGCTCTTGTCCGCTCATCCCCAGGAGACTGAATGAGTCTGAGAAATGAGAAAAGATCTGGGTGAAAACTGCGAAAAGATTTGCTTCAACAATCATCCAATTAAAAAATGTGATAGGCGATGACTCACTTCAGAGAATGGATAAGCCCGCAAATGTGCAGGACAAGTGTGGAGACCGTTCACTAGTTGATATCAAGTCTGAGGAAAAATTCTTGACAAGTACTTGTTGCCAGGGACAGGCTTTCCTTGATGGGTATCAGGACTTCTTACTGGAAAGAAAAGAATTGGTCCACTGCGTCCTCGGTGAATTTTATGAATGAGGAGTATAGAGATTTCTGCATGGGGTTTAACGACTTCATTATGTATAAAAAATTGCTAGAGACACCACCACTGACAAAGCTTTGGCGCAGGCGTACTGCATATGCTTATCTAGAGTGGGAGTTGTATGCTTTGTAAAGAGAGGAAATGAGGTAAGGAAGGGCCTCTATGAGCCGGATGGCCCCATTGCGGCCTTTCGTACGGGTCTTGTACTTTGACAAGGTCACTATCTTTCTTCTATGTATCGTTTTCTGGAAACAGACTGTTTTCAAGGCAGTCTGGCTGACGTGATGTGGATCGTCGTTATCACCGTAGTGGTGAGTGTCACGCAGATAAAGCCAAGCATAGCACAAACGCATGAAGGACCCTGATCTACCTTCATCAGCACGCTCGGGATGCGAGGAAACCTACTACAGCCTGCCATTTAAAACTTTTTTAAAGTCGCACTAAGAGTAAACTTCCTTCTTTATGGACATTCAATGGACATGTTGCGGATATTCCAAATCGGCATGGCATGACGAATTCTTCAGCGACGCGTCTGGCCGTGGACAGAAAACTACGGCTCCCCACTACATCTCACGGCACAAGTGGATAACGCAAGAAGAAAATATAAGACGCTGGAATTGCAAGCAAAGCACGCAACCTCTTTGGCGCACGCTTCCCAAAACACACACACAGCAGAATATGTTCTCCGTATCTGTCGGCTTCACGGGAAAAGCAGTGACAGCATGTCCCTATCCATCTGGACCCTATCCATTTCATGTCAAGAATGACCCATATGGTTAGTTAGTTAGTTAGTTAGTTAGCTGTCCATCGTAAGAGATGATGGCGACATCATCATGTGGATTTGTCTTGATGATGCAACTGACGCTCTATTTTTATTATAGTGAGCAAGCACTGCGCTGGTCATCGACCTCACTCTCTCGTCCCGAGCTACCTTGACAAGTGGCAAGACATGTCAAGACGACAGGAGGTAATTCAGGATGCACCCACTCTAGTCCCACCTCCCTATAGAGACCAGGGGTCGCTTGAAGCCTGCGGAGCTTGAACCCACGCTGTTTCCGTTCATCGATTTGAGAGACAAGTGCTTTACCCCTCGACCACAGCGACCAATTTAGTAACAACAGAAAAGACTCTCACGTTGGTTTAGAAAAATGAGTGAGAGTGTTTAACGGCGAACACGCCGAAGACAAAGAAGTGCCTTAATTATGACTAGCCTTTACGCTCTAAGTGAATCATTGCCCAAGCAGTTGGCCTCTTTACAGAAAGCCTGTATCTGCGTTGGTGGTTCAAATGTGTTTTACAAAATGTTGCTGCGGCTCTCTAAAATCGTATGTTACAACATGCTTGGTAGGTTACAGTGATCGTTTTCCGTTTTCTTTTCTTCTCTGTTCGTTCTCTAAATAATTTCGTGACATTATGTCGTAGTGTATAGTGATGCTGTGAAACATGCCCTCGAGCTTGGCAAAGACTATTCTTGTCCTGACTGGACAGGATGCACCATGCTGGTTTGGCTTAACATATCAAAGAAAGGTGTGATAATTTATAACATAAAAGAAGGGTATTATGATGGATTGGGGGGGGGGGGGGTGGTGTCGGTGCGGATGTCGGATAAACTGAATACGTAAAGAAATGGCGCCCGGCCGGCTAATCTAAAGCCTGTATTTTTAGATATCACCATATGTCTTTGTCCTCACATTGTGACAACTGCATTGGTTTACATCGTGCATTGTTGTTTTGCTCTACTTTATCGCGACTGTTCAAATTTATGAAATTCGCTCTCTTCCCCTATCCCTACCAGCAAGCGTCGCATGTAAACGTCTCCTGAGCTCTTCCGGCCACACGTTTCCAAACATTTATCGCCTCATGGCAGATTATGTTGACAAAATCGTATTTATGAAAGGGAATATATGTTCAATACAGCAGTGACATTTAAGTTTAATTAAGACAGGGATTAGTGATTCTATCTATCTGTCTGTCTGTCGGTCTACTTTCTGTCTAAATATCTATCTATCTATCTATCTATCTATCTATCTATCTATCTATCTATCTATCTATCTATCTATCTATCTATCTATCTATCTATCTATCTATCTATCTATCTAGCTATCTATCTATCTATCTATCTATCTATCTGTCTGTCTGTCTGTATGTTTGTCTGTCTGTCTGTCTGTCTGTCTGTCTGTCCATCCACTTATTTTGTTATTCGTCGTGGTCAGGTATGACCTCCTTTGTTTCATATGTGTTGGCAGGTGGAAATCCGCTGATGACTTGCCAAACCAATCTCAGTATCTGTTACCAACCATTAGCTTGGTAGCCCCTGGAATATACGATGGTCTATTTTTGGGACTGGTTGTGGTTGTAGCGTAAATTAGAGCAAGGTAGAGCCGGAGCCTGTCAGGCGCCATCTATGCCGCTTCGCTTACGACATAACCAAAACCTGATGTTATAGCCGCGCAGGGATTAGTGACTACACAGTAGAAAATACAGTTTTAATATCATTATCAAGTGCCGTCTTCGCAACAGAGCCTGACGATAATGGATCCTCAGCCATCTTTATGCCGTGCGACGTCGGTACACTCAATCAGACTATTTTAATTTGCTAGCGCCATATTTATAACGATACACTATTTTATAAAGCGTCACGTTTTTGCTCATAAATAAAGAACAAAATGTGTATCTAGGTAGTGACCAGAACTTTAAATGTCACACGTTCTCTCCATATCCCTGCACGTATTAGTTTCATTTTAAACAGCTAAAGGTCCTGTACGAGCCCGTTTTAGTATCATTTTAAACAGCTAAAGGCCTGTACGAGCCTGTTTTAGTATCATACCAAATAGCTAAAGGCCTGTTCGTGTCCGTTTTAGTATCATGCCAAATAGCTACAGGCCTGTTCAAGCCCATATTAGTATCATTCCAAATAGTTAAAGGCCTGTTCAAGGC
>JAVGWX010000013.1:39155392-39270392 GCA_036924085.1 Ariolimax columbianus | reverse complement strand
TCTGTTCATTATATGTGTTTTAAAGCTTCTGGAGAACAGCTCAGGTAGCCCTATGCCTAACACTTTCATAACACTGTCAATGCGCCGAACACATACAAATTTATGTTCAACAATTTCATATGTTTGGGTAGCAGCTTGTCCCTATCAATTGTACTATGTTTGGGCAGCCGCTTGTTTCTGTCAACTGTACTATGTTTGGGCAGTCGCTTGTTTCTGTCAACTGTACTGTGTTTGGGCAGCAGCTTGTCCCTATCAGCTGTACTATGTTTGGGCAGCCGCTTGTTTCTGTCAACTGTACTGTGTTTGGGTAGCAGCTTGTTTCTGTCAACTGTACTGTGTTTGGGTAGTAGCTTGTCCCTATCAGCTGTACTATGTTTGGGCAGCCGCTTGTTTCTGTCAACTGTACTGTGTTTGGGTAGCAGCTTGTCCCTGTCAACTGTACTGTGTTTGGGTAGTAGCTTGTCCCTGTCAACTGTGCTCTGTATGGGTAGCAGCGTGTTTCTGTTAACTGTACTGTGTTTGGGTAGCAGCTTGTCTCTATCAACTGTACTGTGTTTGGGTAGTATTTTGTTTCTGTCAACTGTACTGTATTTGAGTAGCAGCTTGTCCCTGTCAACCGTACTGTGTTTGGTTAACAGCTTGTCCCTGTCAACTGTACTGTGTTTGGGTAGCAGCTTGTCCTTGTCAACTGTACTGTGTTTGGGTACCAGATTGTCCATGTCAACTGTACTGTGTTTGGTAGCAGATTGTCTCTGTCAACTGTACTGTGTTTGGGTAGCAGCTTGTCCATGTCAACTGTACTGTGTTTGGTAGCAGATTGTCTCTGTCAACTGTACTGTGTTTGGGTAGCAGCTTGCAACTTTGTTAGTTAAATCTGAGTTGTAAACATAAAGTGAGCGTTGAATCAGGGGTAGTGGGGGTGGGTTGCATCGCTTGGCGTGCTGAGAGTTAATCAAGCTCAGTGAAGTGGTGAGAGGGGAGGGGGTCATGAAGGGTAAGGGGGACAAGCTGGTCGGAGGTGGGGGGGGGGGTAAGAGGGTAGAGACGTGCTGAGAGTTCACTGGTAAGAGATGGGCGGAGAGATTGGTGGGATGAAGAGAAGTACCGTGCGATGGTTAGGTTAAGAGGTGGAGGGGAAACAGATGGGCGAGTGAAGGGTGTGTTGAAGTGGACAGGAGAATGAGCGTGTTGATTGTGAGAGGGGAGGAGCGGAGGGGGGAGTGGTGGGGGTGGGCGATGAGCGGGTAAAGATAGACGCGGGATCTTTGGGGTGGGTGGGGGTATTAGCAGACTGAAAGGGAGTAGAGAACAACGGCGTAGGAGTGCAGTGGCAATTTGAAGGACTGGGCAAGTACATGGGACTGAAGCGCTAAATTAATTAAATAATTGTCAAAACTATTTACCCTCATCACAGACAAGTAGCACAGCTAGTAATTGTGAAAATAATTTGAAGAGTCAAAACCATAATCACTTTTGATGATAGTCTTGTAAATAATAACATCTGTAAAAGTAATAATAGTAAAAATAATACGACGAAAACACGGAAGAAAAATAGCACCCGTGAGACGAAGACAAATAAGAAGAAATTAAAAACAAAACAGTCATTTGTCTCGAACTACGTCCTGTGGATGTCTGGCTAGACCGGAAATAATGACGTTTATTGCACTTTGATTCAATTGTACGATTTGACAGCTCGGGAATTTTCAAGGCCAACAATTTTAGCTCTCTGCACATTAATAGGGCACGTCAATTATATGTCCTTGACATCATCCTATCTTCTTCTGATGTCTTGAAATGCATATTCACTAGTTTTTAAAGTCTACTTTGGCATCGAATAGTGCGTATCTATTTTCTTGTAATCCGTGCCCACATCAGTCTTTTTGTACTAATGTCTAGACTCTACCTGTTGATGCTTAACAACAATGATACATAATTTTGAAGTCATATATTTGGCTTGGCTTCGTTCGTTCTCAATCTCCCGCTACCAAAACCCTGATAGGGCTTAAGTAGCAGAATGTAGTCTAGAGAACGGAATGCGTTGTGTCGTAGTTTACAGCTTGACTGCGATATTTGCACCTTTCGGTCGAACACATCCGACTTCAGCAAGCAATTTGTGAGTACTGGGTTAGCATTCCCTCTTCGATCCCTTCTCCTTAGCCAGTCTGCCCTGCTGCAGTCTGTTATCCAGGATCACCACGTGGAGGTGTAGAAGGGTCTTGGCAGCTCTAGTTCGCTAGCCCTGATGCTAGCAGTCAGCTATGGGTCGCTGACCACTGCAACTCATGCGCTGCTCAGAATCTTGATCCCAAGTCATGTATTTAATGCAGCATAGGAACACGTTACTGAGGAGTCAGGAATAGGACTATTGTGTCTTAATTAACGGCAAACATAGTGTCATAGGTTCTCATCGCACGTAACGGGACATTCCATTTCGGGTTTAAGGGACGACAGGACGATATAATTTATTATAAAAAATATGTAAAGACATAGATGAAGATAGAACTGTAGAAATGTTGTATGTACTCAGCTTTGCGAAGGGATATGGTTAGGTTTAGAGTTAGGATTAGGTTTAGGAGAGGGTTAGGATTAGCGTTATTCCTAGGGTTAGATAACATGATTTGTTATTACATCGTTTGACAACGTGGATAATACCGCGCTGTTGTAGAGGCTAGATGATACTCTTTATCGTGGAACAACATTGACAGTAAATTTATAGCTTAGACATTGCAGGAATAAGCGGCTGCAGGATCGGATACCTTCGTCTATTCTTGCAGAATGTTTGACACCACCAACAGTTTAAAAGTGGACTATTCTGTCACGTCCCTACCTCCATTTCAATGCTAAAAATATATCTTTATTTTGTTTGTGGTGAATTTAGACGCAAATACCAAGAATAGAGGGGAGGAAGACTAACGTCTGGTCAGGCAAAACATACTGATCAGACATATTAGTCAGGGTCAGGCAAAATTTGTCAAGACCCTCAACTGGACTTCCCTGCAGTCCTCCCTGGAAACTGGCTTTTTTCATGGAAGCCTGGCTAACAAAGTGAAGGATCGACGTGATCTCTATAGTAGTGAGCGACACGCAGATGAAGCCAAGCATAGCACAACCGCATGGAGGACCCCGGTCCACCTTTATCAGCACGCTCGGGATGTGAGGAAAGCTTTGACAACCCGCCACTTTACTTCTATTCCAGAGCGAACAAAAGAGTAATCCTACTCTTTGTGGGCATTCAACGTCAACAACAACAACAACAACAACCAAGAATAGAACCACTATTCGTCTATCCTTTTCATGATCGATGACCAAAGAGCGTTGTAAATGCACATAGCAGCCTCATCATGTAAAATAAATTGCTACAGAAACCAACAATGTCAAAGTACATAAACTACTATAGCACAGGCTTCCTAATGGAGGCCAGCTGTAATGGTGACTCTATACTCCAGCTGGCGTGAAAACAAGACCAAACCTTATAGGTGTTCAGTCACAGTTCCCAAATCATCTTGTAGTTGTTGTTTGTCTTCTACTTCTACATGACCACTTAATTATAGCCAATGTTCCATCCTCCTTCTATTCATTTCCTTACTCATGTGGTCCTTCATGTTTCATTGTTTATCTGGCGTTGCTCTTCTCCATTGTGTTCTCTCCGTCATCTATCTTGCCATTCCCTAATGCTGGTTGTTTTTGGTCCTTCTCCTCTTTTTGTTTTGCGCCTTCGCCTACGTGCAATGTTATAGATCTTCTCTTACTCTTCTTGTAGGGGCTCCATCTACTACCGATTCTTCTTGATCTGCTCGCTTTCCTACCAATTGTTCTTGTTCTGCTCCATCTCCTTCCAATTCTTATTGTTCTGCTCCATCTCCTTCCAATTCTTATTGTTCTACTCCATCTCCTTCCAATTCTTATTGTTCTACTCCATCTGCTTCCAATTCTTATTGTTCTGCTCGTTTTCCTACCAATTCTTATTGTTCTGCTCCATCTCCTTCCAATTCTTATTGTTCTGCTCCATCTCCTTCCAATTCTTATTGTTCTGCTCCATCTCCTTCCAATTCTTATTGTTCTGCTCCATCTCCTTCCAATTCTTATTGTTCTGCTCCATCTCCTTCCAATTCTTATTGTTCTGCTCCATCTCCTTCCAATTCTTATTGTTCTGCTCCATCTCCTACTAATTCTTGTTTATTTTGCTTCTTCTTCTTCCAGTTCTTCTATTGTTATTTTGTTGCTTATTTTCTTACCACTTCTTTTGGATCGGTTCCACCTCTTACACATTTTCTTGTTTTTCTCCTTCTCCTACCAATTCTTTCTGTTTTTCTCCTTCTCCTACCAATTCTTTCTGTTTTTCTCCTTCTCCTACCAATTCTTTCTGTTTTTCTCCTTTTCCTACCAATTCTTTCTGTTTTTCTCCTTTTCCTACCAATTCTTTCTGTTTTTCTCCTTCTCCTACCAATTCTTTCTGTTTTTCTCCTTTTCCTACCAATTCTTTCTGTTTTTCTCCTTTTCCTACCAATTCTTTCTGTTTTTCTCCTTCTCCTACCGATTCCTCTAGTTTTGCTCTTTCTCCTAACAACTTTTTGTTTTTCTCCTTCTCATACACATTTCTCTTCTTTTCTTGCTTATCATTATCTGCATTTCTTACTCTTTTAGTACTCATCCACTTTTCCATATCTTTACTCTAACTTTCCTCTTCAGTCTGCTCATTCCCTGATTGTGTACATTTTTTTCATTCCTTCTAAATCCCGTGCCCTTGTTATTCCTCTTTCTAATTTACTGTTTCCTGTTTTACCCCTTTTATTATTTCTCATTTCTTCCTCCTTCTCATTCTTATTTTGCTCGTATCCTCTATTCCCCCTTTTCATTTCATTTTGTCATTTACAACGAAAATGGATTTCAAGCTTGTCCTTACAGATGTAACATTCCTCTACACCCCTGTTACATGCATTGTTTAATAATTCCATTATCGTCTTGAGAAAACATCCCGAGTAGCCCTCCGGGGCTTTTGTGTACGACAAGAGCAAGAATAGCCCCACTGCCCCACAGAGAGCATGTCGTAAGAGGCGACTCACTGTGTGACATGGCATAACACCGGCTATGGTTAGCTGGTTTGTTAACAGCATAAATGGCTCCTCACAGGCTGCGGTTCTACTTTGCTCTAGTGTTTGAGTCTATTAAGATGGACTCGAAGTCGGTTAACCACCATCCGCGGCACGTTTCCCAACACAGCGGAGTAATAAGCTGCTCGAGCCTAGCCTGCTAAGCAGGAAACGTTTCCCCCGAGTGTATCCAGATGACGCCAGAGCTGGATCTTGCTTAGGGGCATCTGCCACCGTAGAAGTACAGGTCGACTAAGACTAACATGATCTCTTTGAACATCTAACTTCAGCGATGGCTCTCAGACTATTCCTCTTTGAGCAGTCTTCTATGTCCGTGTCCCGTAAACAGTTGCTTGGGGACGGCGTGGGCTAGTGGTTACGTGACACGGCTAACAATCGAATGTGCTGGGCTCGATCCCCATCACAACACCGACCGTTACCCCGGGAAGCAAACCCTTAGAAAATTCAGGAGGAAGCAGACCCTTAAATAAAATGAATGCAGAAGTCGGATGCACTGGGCCGACAGGCGCAAAATAAAAACCACAGTGCCACGCACACTGCCTTTCGGAATAGATAAATAAAGCTAACGCCAACAACAACAGCAACAACAAACAGCTGCTTGGTTTTTTTAACCGCACAGTCTTTCGCTTTGCGCTTTTCAGCAACGCCACTCTTATATTAGCCTGTGGATTCCATTCCAGAGCAGATTTTTGTGGTCACTATTTGATCCCATAAGTTCATGTCTCGCCTGTAAGTCAAGAAGCAATGACAGAAGAGAATTGAACAATTACGCCGTGACACATTCCAGGTATACGTTACGTAAGAGACTGCTGTGTCGAGTTGGGTATGCTTCCCCCCCCCCCACCCCTACTTGAGGAAAAGGTCAGCCCCACGGCGATAATAGCCGGCGGTGGATGAAGGTAACACTTTGTGTACTAAGCCACAGCCTGTGCGAGGTGGGGGGGGGGGGGGGGTGACCAGTTCCCTTCCTGGCTGCTTATACCTTCCCCAGCTCAATCATCGGGTACCCATTTACAGCTGTGTCGACTGGAGGAGCAATTGTACCAAGAACGAAGCACGTCCGCATTTTTATTGTTGGTTCGTGATGTCGAACCCTGGCGTGCTGTCATCCCAATCTTCTTCTTCTTCTTCTTCTTCTTCTTCTTCTTCTTCTTCTTCTTCTTCTTCTTCTTCTTCTTCTTCTTCGCCATCTTCTTATTTTTCTTCTTCGAAGTTAGTCCTAAAAAGGACGTTATGAAGTGGTGTCGTATTTTTTCAGCGAGACTGTTATATCTGCGCCGCTCTGCACAACACATCCGATTTCAGCTGACTTTTATGAATTTGCATTCTAACTGTGATCCATATCCCTTAGGCAGATTACGCTAGTTACAACTGCAGCGTGAATAGAGTCTTGACCAGATATGACTCGCCGACAACTGTGCAAGCAGCCACATTTGAGTCGCTGGCTGCTGTAAGCTGATGCACCAATGCATCTTAGTCCGGTTTATAATACGAGTCGTGTTCAAATGAAACCGGACCAAACTGCAACAAGTGAAGATACGTATTATGCGCACGTTGACGTCACTTCTGATGTAAACTGCACATAAAAACCGTCAAGTTTGCACAACTGCATTATCGACCGACTCATAGTTTCCTCAGCAGACCGATAAAAACATGACAGATGTGATACGGAATTAGGCAATTGTACAGTTAGCACTGACCAATGGAGTCGAGCCTTCACACAAAGATGTTGGCGAACATTGAAGAATTATCCAACATGGCAACCTTCATCGAGAGAACTGAATTAAAACATTGACAAACGAGAAGAAGAAGACTATGAAGAGAAATGGTAGAAGAAGATTGGCTTGTTATTGATGCCACATTGCATACACCTGTTGAAACAGTGGAACTATTCATTTGACCGAAAATGCAGCACAGTGAATCAGCTGACTACAGCCAGCAACTCACAGCTTGCTGCTTCCATTAGGAGGAACTGTGGTTTATGTTGAGCACTTTTTCAGGGCTTGCACAGCTTAACAAAATCTGGCAAGATAAACGGCTAGCACTAGGCACGAAAATCAGATTAATGCGTGCATTTGTCCTGTCAATATTCCTCTATGCTTGTGAGACATGGACAGTTACAGCTGACCTTCAGTGAAGGATACAGGCCTTGCAGATGAGATGTTTCCAAAGACTTTTAAACGTCACGTACAAAGATCGAGTTTCAAGTCAGAATATACGAGATAGAATTACAACAGCAATAGGGCCTTTTGAAGACCTCTTGGCAACTGTCAAACGAAGGAAACTCGCTTGGTACGGTCACATATCGAGTTCAAATGGTCTTGCAAATATGATCCTCCACGGAAAGGTGCAAGGCAGACGACGAAGAAGCCGTACTAAAAAGAGGGGGGAGGACAACACAAAAGAATGGACCAATCTCCGACCAGAAGGGCCAAAGGCAGCGACCGCTGACAGAGAAGGGTGGCGTGGTATTGTGAGGATGTCTTCATGTGTGCCCCAACGACCACGCCGGTTACGGGATGACCTGACCTAACCTGACATTTTCAGGCAGAGTTACAATGGCTCAGTGAACGCCGGAGAGTGTACTCTGACGAACTTTCATCTATGATTTACATCGCAAAAATATTTTACTACAGGACACGAGCGAGGCCGCGCGGCAGATCGCTTTCTGCCATAACAACGATCCAGTGTTGGGGTCAAGACGCAGCAGGTTATGAGCTGACAGCAGTGAGCAGTTCATGCTGGCTGCTTCCATCAGGGTCAGCAAACCAGAGCTGACAAAGACCATACTTTGTCTCCAAGTGGCGGCCCTGGAAACACACTGCACTACAATAGCCTGGCTAAGAGAATAGGCATCACACATGGAAGGCAATCAAGGTCCTAAAAATGTCGCGCTGAGACCGAATGTGCAGACACAGCATCCTTTTTTGTAAACTTCTTTTTTTCCCTTCATCCTCGTTCTTTACGACATTGTGTCCTAGTTTACAGCGACGCTGCGATATCTTCGCCTCTCGTCTCGTACATCCGATCTCAGCTGGCTTTTCTAGTGCAGAGTCTGCCATTGTGATCCCTATCCTATGTCTAGGCAACACTAGAACATGTTTCCAGGATCGTTACCTGGAAGCGGACTAGGGTCTGCGACAGCTCTGGTTCACTGACCCTGATGCAAGCAGTCAGCTATGTGCTGCTGGCTGCTGTTAGCTCATTTACCACTGCATCACAACCTCCGTTTGTCATACGAACTCCAGAAATAAAGAAATAAATCTCAAACTCGTCAGGACGTTTTATACTTCCCGTGACAGGGTTGATGTTTCAGTGTGTGATTAGGGAAAATGAAGGTTAGTCTAGAGGAAAGGACATTAAATACTGTAAGATAAGCAATCTACATTTATCTAAAGCACAGAACACGCTGATTAAGTGTGAGTTGACATAGATACAGCAATAAATCAGAAACCATCTTAACAGAACGTGTGGACTTCATTAAATGATTAACAAAAACAGGACTGAGTAAGCCCATGCAATCTTCTACGGGGGAAAAAGATATTAAGAAACGATGTAGCATCGTCGGTAGGAATCATTGGCAGTGAGCAGTCACGCAGCAAACATGAAACGCAAATTTCAGTTTCATTTGATCCAACTGATTTGATCCAATCGAAATTTTTTTCATCAAAACGTTGGCACAGCTCTTTCGTTTTTGATCTATTCTCCCTGTCTCCCCTTCACCCTTCTTCACGAATTACACACGTGTTTCCCTAAGGGACCATAGTTTTTAATCAATTTTATGTTTTTGTTGGTTGTTTAGTGACAGATTCTCAAGATCTCGGAATAATTCATGTTATATTATTGATGAGAGAAAATCAGACATTTTGTTTCTCGGACTAATTCATGTTCCATTCTCTTTGAGAGAAGATCGAACATTTTGTTTGCATTCGTACTAGTAGTTCTGGAGTTATATTATATTTAGTGTTACTAACAGATGATAGTACCATAATTTATGCACGTAGGACAATTCAATTCATGAATTGAACTTCTTTTTATCCAACATTGACCCTTCCAGCACACTGTTAGTACTGACCAGCATTTAAAATGAAAATTTGACTATTTCAAAATGTCGTCGATGTCTAAAAAAGTATTTAACGGGTGTCATGTCCTTTAAGAACATCGCTTCTCACAAGCGGCAACCTATTCGGCTGTTACAGGTGTATTAGCCGTTGAGCAATGCGACAGGTTGCCGTTATTTTACCTGCGAGGAGAAGCAATCATACTGAGAAAAAAACTCCGTGTCTTCCAAAAATAGCACGGCCCTTAAGAAGAAAGAATTGGCAGACTTTTGAGTTGATGACGGAGTGTAAGGATAGAGATCAATGTATAATTTGTCTTCTGAAAAAAGTTCTGCTTTAAGATACGAAGGTTTGTCGTCGTTAGTGCAGGATACAGGGTGAGATGTATGATTGTGGGACTGGAGAAGCTGATACAGTAGGATGGTGTGACTGGTGAACCTGAGAGAGTAGGATGGTGTGACTAGAGAAACTGAGAGTAGGATGGTGTGACTGGAGAAACTGAGAGGGTAGGATGGTGTAAGAAGAGAAACTGAGAGAGTAGGATGGTGTGACTGGAGAAACTGAGAGAGTAGGATGGTGTTACTGGAGAAACTGAGAGAGTAGGATGGTGTGACTGGAGAAACTGAGAGAGTAGGATGGTGTGACTGGAGAAACTGAGAGAGTAGGATGGTGTGACTGGAGAAACTGAGAGAGTAGGATGGTGTGACTGGAGAAACTGAGAGTAGGATGGTGTGACTGGAGAAACTGAGAGTAGGATGGTGTGACTGGAGAAACTGAGAGGGTAGGATGGTGTAAGTAGAGAAACTGAGAGAGTAGGATGGTGTGACTGGAGAAACAGAGAGTAGGATGGTGTGACTGGAGAAACTGAGAGTAGGATGGTGTGACTGGTGAACCTGAGAGAGTAGGATGGTGTGACTGGTGAACCTGAGAGAGTAGGATGATGTGACTAGAGAAACTGAGAGTAGGATGGTGTGACTGGAGAAACTGAGAGAGTAGGATGATGTGACTAGAGAAACTGAGAGTAGGATGGTGTGACTGGTGAACCTGAGAGAGTAGGATGGTGTGACTGGAGAAACTGTGAGTAGGATGGTGTGACTGGAGAAACTGAGAGTAGGATGGTGTGACTGGAGAAACTGAGAGTAGGATGGTGTGACTGGAGAAACTGAGAGAGTAGGATGGTGTGACTGGAGAAAATGAGAGTAGGATGGTGTGACTGGAGAAACTGAGAGTAGGATGGTGTGACTGGAGAAACTGAGAGTAGGATGGTGTGACTGGAGAAACTGAGAGTAGGATGGTGTGACTGGAGAAACTGAGAGTAGGATGGTGTGACTGGAGAAACTGTGAGAGTAGGATGGTGTGACTGGAGAAACTGAGAGTAGGATGGTGTGACTGGAGAAACTGAGAGTAGGATGGTGTGACTGGAGAAACTGTGAGAGTAGGATGGTGTGACTGGAGAAACTGAGAGTAGGATGGTGTGACTGGAGAAACTGTGAGAGTAGGATGGTGTGACTGGAGAAACTGAGAGAGTAGGATGGTGTGACTGGAGAAACTGAGAGTAGGATGGTGTGACTGGAGAAACTGAGAGAGTAGGATGGTGTGAGTGGAGAAACTGTGAGAGTAGGATGATGTGACTGGAGAAACTGAGAGTAGGATGGTGTGACTGGAGAAACTGAGAGTAGGATGGTGTGACTGGAGAAACTGAGAGTAGGGTGGTGTGACTGGAGAAACTGAGAGTAGGATGGTGTGACTGGAGAAACTGAGAGAGTAGGATGGTGTGACTGGAGAAACTGAGAGTAGGATGGTGTGACTGGAGAAACTGAGAGTAGGATGGTGTGACTGGAGAAACTGAGAGTAGGATGGTGTGACTGGAGAAACTGAGAGTAGGATGGTGTGACTGGAGAAACTGAGAGTAGGGGGTGTGACTGGAAAACCTGAGTGAGTAAGATGGTATGACTGGATAAACTGAGTGAGTAGGATGGTGTGACTAGAGAAACAGAGTGAGTAGAATGGTGTGACTGGAGAAACTGAGAGTAGGATGGTGTGACTGGAGAAACTGAAAGTAGGATGGTGTGACTGGAGAAACTGAGAGTAGGATGGTGTGACTGGAGAAACTGAGAGTAGGGGGTGTGACTGGAGAAACTGAAAGTAGGATGGTGTGACTGGAGAAACTGAGAGTAGGGGGTGTGACTGGAAAACCTGAGTGAGTAAGATGGTATGACTGGATAAACTGAGTGAGTAGGATGGTGTGACTAGAGAAACTGAGTGAGTAGGATGGTGTGACTAGAGAAACTGAGTGAGTAGGATGGTGTGACTAGAGAAACTGAGTGTGTAGGATGATTTTACTGGAGAAACTGAGAGTAGGATGGTGTGACTGGAGAAACTGAGAAAGTAGGATGGTGTGACTGGAGAAACTGAGTGAGTAAGATGGAGGGACTGGAGAAAATGAGTGAGTAGGATGGTGTGACTAGAGAAACTGAGAGAGTAGGATGGTGTGACTGGAGAAACTGATAGTAGGATGGTGTGACTGGAGAAACTGATAGTAGGATGGTGTAACTGGAGAAACTGAGAGTAGGATGGTGTGACTGGAGAAACTGATAGTAGGATGGTGTAACTGGAGAAACAGAGTGAGTAGGATGGTGTGACTGAAGAAACAGAGTGAGTAGGATGGTGTGACTGGAGAAACTGAGTGAGTAGGATGGTGTGACTGGGGAAACTGAGAGTAGGATTGTGTGACTGGAGAAACTGAGAGAGTAGGCTGGTGTGACTGGAGAAACTGAGAGTAGGATTGTGTGACTGGAGAAACAGAGAGAGTAGGCTGGTGTGACTGGAGAAACTGAGAGAGTAGGATGGTGTGATTGAAGAAACAGAGTAGGATTCTGTGACTGGAAAGACTGACAGAGAGTGATGCAGTGACTGAAATAAAAAAAACTGAGAGATGAAATAATGCTCAAGCTCAAAATAAGAATTGGTCAAGTAACGCGTATCTTCTTGAACATTATCGGATGCACTGAGCCACAGGCTTAACAAAATAAAACAGTGCAACGTAAATATCGCTGTAAACAGCGTACGATGATGAAGAAGAAGAAGAAGAAATCAAGTCTTTCCTCCCAGTGCCTCTTTTAGTCGTCAAAAAACATGGAAATCACTTGTGGCTAGGTCTGATGACTTTCGCGGATGTGGTAGACACTGAAAGGGGAGATCCTAGATGTTTGAAGCTGTTGCACGGACAGTGTTAGTGTGAGTGATGTTCTGTTGCAAAAGGAAACCTTTACTCAAAAGTTCACTTGGATTTGATTGTTGGTCGGAGTTGTTTCTCTGAGAAGATCTGTAAACGTGGCACTGGTGACAGCGTTCCACCTGGGCATTTAGTGCTCTAAAAAAATGCCTCGTTTATCCCACAAGAGAGTCAACATTACCTTCCCTTCAGATTGCTGCATGTGAAGCTTCTTCGATGTTGGGGAGAGGGAATTGCATCATTTCTTTCTCCCTCTCATCGTTTCAGCTCGTGCTAGTGAACCCAGATTTCATCTTCAATATCAATTCTTGCTAGGAAACCATCACCTTCTGCTTCAAAGCGCCTAGAAAGTTCCTGACAGGCATCAACGCGTCGTTGTTTTACTTCTGTAGTTAGCTGCCGTGACACTCACCTAGTAGACAATTTGTGGTACTGTAGCACATCATGAATAATGTGGTGTACTGACCCTTAACTAATGTCTATATGTGCGGCAGTTTCATTCGCAGTCAATTCTCGATTTTCCTTCACTAGGCGGTCAACGGCTGCAACCGGCTCTGGGGTCATTAGTCGTTGTTCCTGACCCAGTCGTGAACGGTCTGTCATTGAACTCACTCTGTTTTGGAACTACCTACTTCATTCATACACAAGCTGGAGGGAAAAGCATTCATCACAGTTCTGGACCTTCATTCGCCGATGAATGTATATAGGTTTCACTCTTTCTCTGCTAAACAAACGAATACCAGATCGCTGCTCCTCTTTGGCGCATTTCAAAGGTGCTACAGCCATTTTAAAACTGCAATTATGTCTTCATAGTGTTCATATGCAATGTGATGACACGTGCAGTACACTCTTGACATCCTTAGCAACCATATTAAGAAGTTAAAATACAAAGACTTTTCTAATCTCTATCCCAGATTTACAATTTTAATTTCAAGTCTCCTAGTAAATGAACATTGACAATCAATAATTCTGTAAGTTTCTGGATTGAGATAGATTTACAGCGTTGCTTTCTAGGGCTACAAATATTATGGCTCAGTTTGTCTAACGCTGAGATTTTTGAACAGTTTTTTCTTGTTAATAAATCCGAAGAACATCCAATTATACTCCACTTAGACTAGTATCATCTCAGGATATTATACCTGACATTGATGTTCTGGTTGAGACAAGACTTACAGATGCGCATTTCACTGCTACACTTAGACTAGTATAATCTCAGGATATTAAACCTGACATTGATGTTCTGGTTGAGACAAGACTTACAGATGCGCATTTCCCGGCTACACTTAGACTAGTATCATCTTAGGATATTATACCTGACATTGATGTTCTGGTTGAGACAAGACTTACAGATGCGCATTTCACGGCTACACTTAGACTAGTATAATCTCAGGATATTAAACCTGACATTGATATTCTGTTTGAGACAAGACTTACAGATGCGCATTTCACGGCTACACTTAGACTAGTATAATCTCAGGATATTAAACCTGACATTGATGTTCTGTTTGAGACAAGACTTACAGATGCGCATTTCACGGCTACACTTAGACTAGTATAATCTCAGGATATTAAACCTGACATTGATGTTCTGTTTGAGACAAGACTTACAGATGCGCATTTCACGGCTACACTTAGACTAGTATAATCTCAGGATATTAAACCTGACATTGATGTTCTGTTTGAGACAAGACTTACAGATGCGCATTTCACGGCTACACTTAGACTAGTATCATCTCAGAATATTAAACCTGACATTGATGTTCTGTTTGAGACAAGACTTACAGATGCGTATTTCACGGCTACACTTAGACTAGTATCATCTCAGAATATTAAACCTGACATTGATGTTCTGTTTGAGACAAGACTTACAGATGCGCATTTCACGGCTACACTTAGACTAGTATAATCTCAGGATATTAAACCTGACATTGATGTTCTGTTTGAGACAAGACTTACATATGTGCATTTCACGGCTACACTTAGACTAGTATAATCTCAGGATATTAAACCTGACATTGATGTTCTGTTTGAGACAAGACTTACAGATGCGCATTTCCCGGCTACACTTAGACTAGTATCATCTCAGAATATTAAACCTGACATTGATGTTCTGTTTGAGACAAGACTTACAGATGCGCATTTCACGGCTACACTTAGACTAGTATAATCTCAGGATATTAAACCTGACATTGATGTTCTGTTTGAGACAAGACTTACAGATGCGCATTTCACGGCTACACTTAGACTAGTATAATCTCAGGATATTAAACCTGACATTGATGTTCTGTTTGAGACAAGACTTACAGATGCGCATTTCACGGCTACACTTAGACTAGTATCATCTCAGAATATTAAACCTGACATTGATGTTCTGTTTGAGACAAGACTTACAGATGCGCATTTCACGGCTACACTTAGACTAGTATAATCTCAGGATATTAAACCTGACATTGATGTTCTGTTTGAGACAAGACTTACAGATGCGCATTTCCCGGCTACACTTAGACTAGTATCATCTCAGAATATTAAACCTGACATTGATGTTCTGTTTGAGACAAGACTTACAGATGCGCATTTCACGGCTACACTTAGACTAGTATAATCTCAGGATATTAAACCTGACATTGATGTTCTGTTTGAGACAAGACTTACAGATGCGCATTTCACGGCTACACTTAGACTAGTATAATCTCAGGATATTAAACCTGACATTGATGTTCTGTTTGAGACAAGACTTACAGATGCGCATTTCACGGCTACACTTAGACTAGTATAATCTCAGGATATTAAACCTGACATTGATGTTCTGTTTGAGACAAGACTTACAGATGCGCATTTCTCGGCTACACTTAGACTAGCATCATCGCATGATATCTTCTTCTTCTTTTTGGCAAGTAGCCTGATGTTGTCAGGAGAACAGAATACGTTGTGTCGAAGTTTACAATTTGACTGCGATATTTGCACTTTTGATTCGGACACTTCCGAATTCTGCATGTCATTTTTGGTTACCGTGTCAGCCTTGCCTCTTCGATCCCTTCGAGCATGTCTGCTCTGTTGCTGCCTATTATCCAAGATCACCGATTGGAGGAAAAGTGCCTTGGCAGCTCTGGTATGCTGGCCCTGATTCAGGATATTAAACCTGACATTGATGTTCCGGTTGAGACCAAACTCTGCTAGCTCAGTTGCCAACAATCGCCTATAATAAGCACGACCGTTTGCCAGTACTAGCAAAGTCCAGTATTAGTTGGCTAGGTTTTTCATAAGTCTCAGTTTGTGTTTGAAAATATGTAACAAAATGTTTTGTTTTTAAAAATAATGACATAAACAGATTTTATTATCGTACGGCCCGCGGACAATCCTGTGACGCTTGGGGAGGATTGTATACGAAACACGTGCCTAAGACGGACAGTATGATCAACTGGTAATGGAGGATGAATCAATTTGATAATTAAAACCATGACGGAATTTTGTGGATTGAGAACAGGCAGCCTCCGTAATTTTAATTACAGTGGCGTTGTGAGAGAAAACCAAAGGTGGGCGTCACCCAAAGAGGCTTTATGAGGTGGCACCAAACATCCAAGTGGTATATTTATGAACACTTGTGTCCTTCTACGCGAATATAGTTTTGTCTTCAGTGGGATTCTAACATTTTAATATTCCTCTTCAACTTCAAAACGATAATTGGTATCTTTAGTTATGTGCGGAGAACTGTTATTAATTGTTAACTGAACAAATATATCTTTTATTTAAATTAAATCAATAAACATAATGAAAATCCAATCAATCAATTGAAACCTCTCATCTCCGTGCGGGGCATAAGTCTTTAACAAATACAAGAAACGTCATTGCTCCATTCTTGTGTTATCCTTTCTAACTCAGTCCACGTGCCATCTCCCTCCAATCCAAATAAGACATAACTTAACTTAACCTAACTCAATTCAACTCAACTCAACTGAACTCAATTTAACTCAACTTAACTTAACTTAGCTTGATGTTCAAATCCATCATACTAGACTCAAAACACTAGAGCAAAGTAGACCCGCAGTCTGTTAGGCGCCATCTGTGCTGTTCTTAACAAACCACCTAATCATGACCGGTGTTGTGCAATGGCACAGTTGTCTCTTACGACATGATCTCTATGAGGGACTTGTATTATTATTGGCTTTGTCGTACACACAGCTCTCGGCGGATCATCCTGGTGAGTCTGGTACAGCGGTACATGAGACAGGCCGTCAAGTTTGAGGAAAATAGGTGCCACTAGTCTAGGAGGAGAAGACAACGGAAAATAGGTGCCACTAGTCGAGAGGAGAAGACAAAGAGAAATAGGTGCCACTAGTAGAGGAGGAGAAGACAAAGGAAAATAGGTGCCACTAGCCGAGAGGAGAAGACAACGGAAAATAGGTGCCACTAGCCGAGAGGAGAAGACAACGGAAAATAGGTGCCACTAGTCGAGAGGAGAAGACAAAGAGAAATAGGTGTCATTAGTGGAGAGGAGAAGACAAAGGGAAATAGGTGTCATTAGTAGAGAAGAGAAGAGAAAGGGAAGTAGGTGTCATTAGTAGAGAAGAGAAGAGAAAGGGAAGTAGGTGTCATTAGTAGAGAAGAGAAGAGAAAGGGAAGTAGGTGTCATTAGTAGAGAAGAGAAGAGAAAGTGAAACATATGTCATTGCTTGAAAGGAGAAGACAAAGAGAAATAGATGCCAATATTTTAGAATAGAAAACAAAGAGAAATATGCGTCATTATTAGAAAGGAGAAGACAGAGAGAAATAGATGTCATTATTTGAGACGAGAAGACAAAGGGAAATGTCATTATTTGAGAGGAGAAAACAAATGGTAATAGTAAAATAATAATTAACTCTTGAATTACTTATTATCCTGCCGCTCTCCTTATTAATCGACACTTTGATCAATCTTGATAAAGGACGTGTGATATCTGCGATATGAATAGCAAAGGCATGGTGCACAAAAGATAGACAATGAGCATAAGAAACTAAATTCAAACGCTCTCAGGATTCGAACCCTGCCCACCGGTCAAATGATAACGGAACTTGTACAACCTATACCAAGCATGAGCACATGCGTAATATCTCCATTCTACGGCCCCTGAGATCCATTCTTGGAATTACATCGTGTGACAAATGCGAAGATGCACTCTTGCTCATGTCTCGCAAGCATGTACACTCCCCTTAGCGAATGAATTGGTTGTGTTCATCGCAGATAAGCTGGCGGTTTCCCCAAAGTTATCTTCTCAGGGCAGTTGGCTGATGGCAAATGATCAGTCGGTCAGCCACATCTGATATTCAGAGACGTGTGTAAGCGGAACATTAAGGCACTGGGCATGAGTCTGACGTCCTGTGATGGTGAAGCTGCAGACATATCCAAGTGGATATGTGCCATGAAGGGGAACTTCATGTTCGGTGAAAAGAACTTCTTACAACATAGAGAAGTGAAACGACAATATAGCAGCGAGAAAGACAACGCAAAACACGGTAGACAGTTCCTACCCGAGGACAAATCGTCCTATAGTCAGTTATGACTTAATTGAGCTACTACTACCGTAACCGGTTGTGGGTTGTTAGGGTTAACACCCTTTATGTGAATGTAAGCACATGTCAGCCACAAATCGCTATGTAAGTAGTGGTAGTAGTAGCAGTAGTAGTAGTAGTAGTAGTATTAGTACCAGTAGTAGTAGTAGTAGTAGTAGTACCAGTAGTAGTAGTAGTAGTAGAAGTAGTAGTAGTAGTAGTAGTAGTAGTAGTAGTAGTAGTACCAGTAGTAGTAGTAGTAGACCTGCCGAAGACGGATGAGTCGGATCGAAAGGTGCAAATATCGCAGTCAAACTCTAAACTAGCGACACAACTCAAATCCGTTCTCTTGACTACAACCTGCTACTTGTAAAGCCCTGTTCGAGGCTTGGTAGGGGGAGATTGAGAATGAACGCAGAAGAAGAAGAAGAAGAAGTCGTAGTAGAAGTGGTAGTTACAGTAGCAGAAGTAGTAGTAGTAGTAGTAGCAGGAACAGTAGTAGTAGCAGTAGTAGTAGTAGTAGCAGTAAAAGTAGTAGTAGTAGTAGTTGTGGTAGTAGAAGTAGTAGTAGTAGCAGTAGCAACATTAGTAGTAGTAGTAGTAGTAGTCGTAGTGGTAGTAGAAGTAGTAGTAGTAGTAGTAGTAGTAGTAGCATTAGTATTACTAGTAGTCTTCCAAGTGACGAAACGGCCTCGCTAAAGGAACAGCAATAGTCAAAGAATTCTGCCAGTGAGATTTGCTTCTAATATGTTCTAAAAATATATTTACGAAAATCACGTGAATTTCATTCATCTGGCTGTGACAGGGCGTTTCTGACTAGCCTAGCGCGTGTTTTATCTGACTAGCCCTCGTCCTATCATGTCTGGCTAGTCCTGGTCGTTTCTTGTCTGGCTAGTCCTGGTCGTTTCTTGTCTTGCTTGTCCTGGTCGTATCTTGTCTGGCTTGTCCTGGTCGTATCTTGTCTGGCTTGTCCTGGTCGTATCTTGTCTGGCTTGTCCTGGTCGTATCTTGTCTGTCTTGTCCTGGTCGTATCTTGTCTGGCTTGTCCTGTTCGTATCTTGTCTGGCTTGTCCTGGTCGTATCTTGTCTGGCTTGTCCTGGTCGTATCTTGTCTGGCTTGTCTTGTTCGTATCTTTTCTGCCTATTGTCCTGTTCGTACCTTGTCTGGCTTGTCCTGGTCGAATCTTGTCTGGCGTGTCCTGGTCGTATCTTGTCTGGCTTGTCCTGGTCGTATCTTGTCTGGCTTGTCCTGTTCTTATCTGGTCTGGCTTGTCCTGTTCGTATCGTGTCTGGCTTGTCCTGGTCGTATCTTGTCTGGGTTGTCCTGGTCGTATCTTGTCTGGCTTGTCCTGGTCGTATCTTGTCTGGCTTGTCCTGTTCGTATCTTGTCTTACTTTTGTCCTGTTCGTATCTTGTCTGGCTTGTCCTGGTCGTTTCTTGTCTGGCTTGTCCTGTTCGCACCTTGTCTGGCTTTTGTCCTGGTCGTGTCTTGTCTGGCTTGTCCTGGTCGTATCTTGTCTGGCTTGTCCTATTCATATCTTGTCTGGCTTGTCCTGGTCGTGTCTTGTCTGGCTTGTCCTGTTCGTGTCTTATCTGGCTTGTTATGTTCATATCTTGTCTGACTTTTTCTGGTCGTATCTTTTCTGACCAGCTCTGGTAGTATTTTCTGTGTATAGCGCTGGTCACACTTTGTCTGGCTGACCCTGGTCGTATATTGTATGTCTATCTCTGGTCATATCATCTGGCTAGCCCTGGTCGTATCATCTGGCTAGCGTTGGTCGTGTCGTCTGACTTGCCCCGGGCTTTTCATGCCCGCCCGTTACAAACGCACGGTACGCCACTGTTGAACTGTCCAGGTTCTGTAACTCCATATTCTTGCCAATAGGATGCTTTAATTTGAGAACGGTCCGAGAAGCAAACACAGACCTCTTGTGAGTTGGCCCTGCTCTTAATAAAAGATTTCTATCTTGATGTCGCTGCTTCTGGTCGAGACTTGAAAACCCTGCTGCCAGGATCCCGTTTCTGAAACAAAGGGAAGCAATTGTCGTCTGTATTTGCACTACTCGGGATCGATGCTTGAGTTGCCGCTCTTGAGAAATTCTATAAATCCCATTCCCGGTGTTCTGCAATTATTGTGGTGCTAAATTGCAGAGTCTTTCAAAGACATTTCCAAGAACCAATTTTGGTGTTCTGAAATTCTACAATTCTCACAAGCAAATGTTGTCACTTAACCCTGAAGGAGAAGGCAATTAATTCCCATTCGTCTTTGTCTTGAGAATCTTGATTGGTTGCAATTAGCACTTAAGATGGCGTAAAATCAGCAGGATTACCCTGATTTAACAACTGTATAACACACTCAGATTATTGTGTCTTTCAATTTTGTAGAAATCGATATTGTCTGCGTGCTTTGTTTCGTTTCTGTATCTGTTTTACGCTAATTTTCGTGTTTTTACCGTTCGTCTCCCTTTGTTTTCTTTACATATTATATTTGAATAGCGATATTGTCTTTACTTTTCGTTCTCTATTTTCCTAACTTTCTTTCCTTCTTCTTTGCTGTGTTTTACTTTTATTTTCTCTGTGAGTTAATTCTCTACCTCACGTACATTCACGTATATATATATATATATATATATATATATATAGCACACACACACACAAACCCACATATATATATATTTTTTTCTGTGAGTTAATTCTCTGCCTCACGTATTTATTTTTATAAATACACCGCACGCCCACACACACACACACACACACACACACACACACACACATTTATATATGTATATACATAAATATATAAATACACAGCGCGCGCACACACACACACACATAGACACACACACATAGACACACACACATAGACACACACACATACACATATACTAACACACATACACATATACTAACACACACACACACATAGACACACATACACACATAGCCACATACACACACACACATATACACACACACATAGACACACTCACACACACACACACACACACATAGACACACACACACACACACATAGACACACACACACACACATAGACACACATACACACATAGCCACATACACACACACATATACACACACACATAGACACACTCACACACACACACACACACATAGACACACACACACACACACACAGACACACACACACACACATAGACACACACACAAACACATAGACACACACACACACACATAGACACACACACACATAGACACACACACACACACACACATAAATTACGTAGTACTAATTGATACTGCAATGCATGAGACGAGACGGATAGTCACTGGCTGCTTAAGGCATTGCCCGACTGAGAAAATGTACATCGTGAACGGCGTAGCGCCACTTGAGAAATGAAGAATTGTCGCGTCAGAGATGGAAAGAGAGAACAGGTAAACGAACTAAGGCTTCATATCTTTGGACGTAAGGTGCAGCTCAAAAGTCTAAAATGAAGATGAAGTTTCTTACAGTCAGCCCAGTCCCCACAGACCAGTTCTGGGAAACGTCGTCTTGAAAGATGAAAAGAGCTACAAATGTTCCATGAGTTCTGGAAGGGACCTGTGTCTGGACATTATCTGACTTACGCAATATGGAGGTCACGAAATAGACATCGAGCTGCGAATCACAAGGCAAGATAAACCTAGAAAGACGGGGATCCAGGGATGATGAACCATGCGAATGTGGAGCAGCACAAGACATACACAACCTAAGGATCTGCCCAAACATCCTGGAGGCTTGCAATGTGGGCGACCTGCTGAGTGGCAATGACAGGACAATCCATGTGACTGAGCCTGAGTAGTTAAAGAATGACGTGTGGTGTAATGCCTAGGACAGGGGAAGTAAGTCAGTATTCCGTAGCAAGACAAATGTAGAACGCCTTTCTCATCTAATCCTCTCTGTAAGACTCTTCCTATTCCGCCTCTTCTCCCGCCTCCATCATTGTCATCTTCTGAACATCTTTGGGGCTGTATGTCCAGCATTCTTCCCGGTCTGCGCCTGTCTCGTTTTCTAGATACCATACCTCCGTGTATAGCTTTCTCCAGACTTTCATGGTGTTTGATGTGGCCAAAGTAAAATAGTTTCATATAAATTATGCTGTCTGCTAGCCATTTTATATCTATACTCACCTCTTTTACAACGTTAGCGGTTTGCTTGCTCACTGTCCATGGTATTCTGAGAAATGTTATGTATATTTGCTGCTATTCTAATTCTACTTAAACCTCAAGCTCGTTTTATGCCACCAGATGGGCCGCCTCCATGAAGTGGCACGCCAGTAATAGTTTGGCTTCGTCCCATGCTTCTTTCTTTGGATCAATTCAATTCCCGAGAGATTTCGTACTAAATTTTTTTTTTTTTTTGTAATCTCTGTGAGATGGTCCATGTTTCGCATGAACATGAAGATATATGTCAGACTTGCTTTCTTTTGTTGTTGTTATTCTGTTTATAGGGCAAGGGGACGGCCTTGAGGCAGGTGGATAGATGACATTAGAGTGATTGTCCACCCACACGGGCTCACATTGACCGACGCAACGCGCTTGGAGCAGGACAGACGACTTAAGCTCAACACGGCGCTCAACGGCACAAGTGGAAAGAAAACTACTACTACTAATTTTGTTTTTTTTAAACTCAAGTATTCGTTAATAAAAACTGGCATCAATTTAGTTGAACATTTCTTGGTTCTACACATCATTCATCTATACCTGTCTCTATATCGATAGAAGTAACCGTAACTAAGTTACCAGCAACTTCTTTTTTTACGTTTGCATTGTCCATGTTGCGGAATCTGACTCTTCCACGTAACATACATTACGCAATCAGACATAGACCTCTCTGTTAGACACCACGCCTCCCAGCCACAAGAACAATAGTAAACCCATAATCCAGTCTGCTTATAGCTCCTCTCTTCCGGGCTTATCGATCTATCGATCTTGATCAATGAAATGCCAGACCACTGCCTGCAAATATTGCCGGTAACTTTGTAAACAAGTTAAGGACGGCTAAAGAGAATCAAAGCAGACAGGAGACAGGAGAAGAAAATCAACGACATTTGTTTTTAAAAGTACAAAGGGCTCTTGGGTATCATTTCTCATCCTTTGTCATTTCGTCCGTGTTTGAATTCCAGCACACTTTTAGTGTTTGGCGCTTTCAGACGACTTGCAATGTAATTCAAATATAATGTCGGGGAGAAATCTTTTAACAATCGAATATTTAGCATCTATTGTGTATATGTTGCTTCATCAATTATGATTGGGGAAAATAGATCAACGTCTGGTCTGGCAAAACATATTGTTTAGACAATGTCATTTCGACTCAGGTTAAATCCTTAACGTAACTTAACTTAACCTATCTGGTTTAAAAGACTATACATATTATGTATAGAACCAGTTTCTTAGAGGGTGGTTTAGCTAACGTACATGTCCATATTAATGGACTCAAACACAAGAGCTAAGTAGACCCGCAGCCAGTTGGGCGCAATTTGTAGCTATCTGCTCTTAACAAACCATCTGACGGAAGGTACATTAGTTTAGTTTAGTGGAAGTCTGACTAACTAGTCGAGGACCGTCGTGGTCCTTTTAACAGAGCGATATGCAGATAAAGCCAATTATAACACAACAGGCTAGAGGACCCAATTTGACGTTCATCAGCTCGTTCGGGATGTGAGGAAAACTACTGCATTTTGCCACTTAACGCCACTTGTCAAAGAGCTCAGATGAGTAAACATACTCTTGAGAGTATTCAACAAAAACATCATCAAGTACATCAACAACATCGATAACATCATCAACAACATCAACAACTTCAAAAACATCAACAACATTAACATCATCAACAACATCAATTACATCAACAACATAAACAACATCAACAACATCAACAACATCGACATCATCAACAACATCAACATCATCAACATTATCAACAACATCAACGACATCATCAACGTCAACATCATCAACAACATCAACAACAGCAACGACATCATCAACAACATCAACAACATTAACATCATCAACAACATCAGCAACATCATCGACATCATCAACAACATCAACATCATTAACAACATCAACATCATTAACATCAAATAGAATTTCGTGATTGATGGTTCCGCCCCAGGTGTAGTAAACGGCCCCACTACAACTGCACCCTTCACAGAGCCATGAGTCCAAGCTTCTACAGTTGTTTCAATAGCAATGATATTTAACAGCGACGGTTTACTGTGGTGATTGTGCTTTTGAGACATGTTCTTCGGGCAATGTCGTCGTTAGAGTCTCGATCATATCGATGAATTGCAAGAATGTGCATCAGGCTGCGCATGTGGAAGACGACAACGCGTTTTCGATTGCCCTGCATGATAGTTCATGTTTCAGAACCGTCCAACATGACCCGGGGGGGGGGGGGAAGTTGCACAAGTTTTGTAAATGTGTAGCTTGGTTTCCAGTGAAGCTGGACAGAAATCGAGAAGAAATTCGGTTCGTTCTTCTTGGAGAGTGTTTAGCCATTGTTTATGTACACCAAGGTGATAAGGGTGAAGAAGAACGAGAAATAGAAGAAGAATAATAATAAGAATATTACGATTAAAAGGATAATGATGATAATGAAGAATTAAAAATTGGAGAACAAAAAGAAGAAGGAAAAGAGGAAGAAGAAGAAGATGGAAAAGAAGAAGAAGAAAAAGAAGAAGAAGACGACGAAGAAGAAGAAGAAGGCGAAGAAAAAGAAGAAGAAGAAGAAGTAGTAGAAGAAGAAGAAGAAAATGAAAAAAGAAGAAGAAGAAGGTGAACAATGTCAAGAAGTGGTGAGTCTTATGTTCAAAGCTAGTACACCCTATCATCAAAATTGATTGCACATGTTCATCTGCTAATCAGCTTACACATGCTAAACTATAGAGCTGCCATATTCGGTCTTTCTCGCCACCCCTCAACTCGACAGTCGGCCGTTCCATTTTACAGCGCACTTTGAAGATTCACACATTTTGAAAATAAAAATCCATTTTTAGGCCACTCCTGTGGAGTAAGAACAGAGACGGCAAGCCGAATTTGGCCTGTGGGTCATAGTTTACTGACCCTTGCTCTAAACGTTAATCAGACAGGCCGGACAGACTACAAAATAATATTTGTGAAAAACGCTGACCCCAGACAGTAGGATGTGCGATAATATGTCTAGGTTGACGTCGATTGTCTGCTTGGCTTATTATTATCAGATTATCACATAACATGGCTGAAGTTTCTGTAAGTCTTCTGACATCCATCGCGATAACGTCTTCATTTTGAAGATTATCCAAAGAAGGGGGATTCTTCTTCTTCTTCGGTGTTCGTCTTGAAAGAACAGTGACAGTGTGATTTCTGCGCATTTCAGCCCGACATATCCGGTTGAAGAATTACGTTTTAGTATCGGGTTTGTATTCCCTCTACGATCCCTTTCTCTTAGTCAGAATACACTAGTGCAGTCTGTTTCCAGGGACGTCATATGTAGGCGAAATATGGTCTTGGTCAGCTGTGAATGCAAGCATTCAGTCATGAGTCTCCGTTTGCTATCACCTCATTCATTGTGGTGCATCTTTAGCTCTGGAAGAAAGACAACCAAGATATTATTGATAAGTAGACATCTATTTACTTTCACATTTTCTCATGTAGCATGTCCTTTGTAGAACGTCGCTCCCATCACAGTCTGTCTGAAAGAAACTCGTTCCCTTGCCAAAACTCCAGCTTCCGCCATGTCATACTCAGGCACTCCTGGGTATCTTGGTGCCATCGTCTTCTTGGTCTACCCCTTCCTCTTTTGCCTGGCACCATACCTTCCATCACCGTCCTCTCAAGACCGTTGTGTCTCTTGATGTGACCAAAGTATTTGCATTTTCTAGCCAAAATGGAATTGATAAACCAGTTCTCCTCTATGCTCAACTCTTGCCGAATGTCTACATTTGTTCTTTTCTCTGTCCAGGGTATTCTGAGGATCTTTCTGTAACATTTTGACTCGAAGGATTCGATTCTTTGTCTAGCAGTTTTGGTAATCGTCCATGCTTCACAGCCATAAGCTGCCACAGGAAAAACACAGGCTCTCAAGACTTTTACTTTTATCGTTTTGTTGGTGCCCTGCCATAATTTCTTCAGGCTGTTCAGTCTCTGCATTGCCATAGCTAGTCTTCTTCTGATTTCTTTCGAGCAGTCACCATTTTTGTCGATTCTGGAGCCCAGATATTCAAAATGTGTAACCTGATCTATTTCCTCACCACCCACTGTAAATGTATGCTGACATTGTGTTTTATCAGTGGTCATTATCTTTGTTTTGTTTATGTTTATGAACAGATTTTGATCTTTACTATGTCCATTAACGGCTGAAAGTAGCTGCTCTAGCCCTTCCGCACTTCTTGATAGTATCACTGTGTCATCTGCGTATCGTAACTCTGGAATCTCGTACCCCCCAATCGTAAATGGGTCGAAACTTTCAATGTTCTCATCTTCTCGCACATTTCTCATTATACATTCCGCATATATGTTGTACAGATAAGGTGAGAGTATACATCCCTGTCGGACTCCCTTTTGTACTGCAAACCAATCTGATGTTTGCCCAGATACTCGGACAGCGGCTTGTTGATCTTGGTATAATGTTTCAATGAGATGGACTATATGCAAAGGAAACCCCATTTCCTTCATGATTCTCCACAGATTTTGATGTTTTACCGTGTCGAAGGCCTTAGTGTAATCAATGAAACATGTGTAAAGGTCTACATTAAACTCTCTACATTTCTCATAGATATTCCTTAAATTGAATATGTGGTCCCGGGTCCCTCTGTCTTTCCTAAAACCTGCCTGGACTACGTGAATTTCAGATTCAAACCTTTTCTCTATCCTTCTTAATAGGACTCGCAAGAGTATCTTGCTAGCATGGCTGATCAGTGCGATTGTTCGGTAGTTCGTGCACAGCTTCAGGTTGCCTTTTTTGGGGAGGGGAATATAAATTGATTTCTTCCATGCTTCTGGCCACTCTGCACTGTGCCATATCTGTTTACACAGCTTGTGGTAGACTCGAGCACATGCCTCTCCTCCTGCTTGTATAGGTCTGCTGGGATATCATCGCATCCTGGGGACTTTCCCTTTTTCAGGCTTTTAATTGCAGAGCGTACTTCTTCCAATGTTGGTTCAGGTTCTTTCTCATCCTTTGGTAGGATTGTAACTGAGCGCTTTGTGCTGTCTCCATACATGGTTCTGCAGTACTCTCTCCATCTATTCAGTATGTCTTTGGTTTCTGTTAATTTGATATCCTCTTTGTCATTTATGACATGTGGAACCGGACGGAATTCCCTTGTCAGTGTTCTTATTGCTTTGAATGCATCTCTTTCTTTGCCTTGTTGTTGTAGGTTTTCTATATCCTTACATGTTTCTACTATGTATCTTCTTTTATCTTTTCTTATTTCTCTTCTAACTTTTCTTGCGCAGTTTTTATATGCTGTGTTGGTCCCTCTACTTCCCATTTGTTTTAATTGTTGCCTTTCTGCAATGAGTTTCTGTGTTTCGTCTGTTATATAGCTCTGTGTCTTGTGCAATATCTTTGGAATCATTTCTTTTGCTGTCGAGATCAAAATCTCCCTTGCGTACGATGTCAACTCCTCAGATGTCATCTCTTCCTGTATAGCAAGCAACGCCTCAAATTTGTTTTCTACTTTGATGTTGTATTCAGTAGGTATTGCTGATACATCGAAGCGTATTGGCTGGCAACCTTTGTAGATCCTGCGTAGTCTTGTTTGGAAAACTGCAAACAGTAATTCGTGGTCCGTATCGCAGTCTGCCCCTGGCAGTGTTTTTGTCGCCAGCACATTTGATCTCCATCTGTGTTGCACTAGGATGTAGTCTATTTGGTTTCTGCTGTTGCCATCCGGGGAGGTCCACGTGTACAGTCTTCGTGGTTGTTGTTTGAAGAAGGTGTTGGCAATGGAGAGGTTGTTTTCCGTGCAGAATTCAACCAGTCTTTCTCCTCGCTCATTTCTGTGTCCTCTTCGGCTCTTTCCTCTCCGACTTTCGCATTGAAATCTCCAATGATGACCAAGATGTCTCTTTTTTCAACTTTTTCCATCGCTTCTTGCAAGGTGTTATAAAAATCATCCATTTCACAATCGTCTGCTGCTGATGTTGGTGCATACACTTGAATTATTGTTAAATTTCTAGTCTTTTTCTTTAGTCTGATTACAATTATGCGGTCGTTGACTGGATTGTAACCGAGTAGTGAAGGTGCTGTCTTCTTTGACAGAATAAAGCCGACCCCGCTTTTTCCACCCTTGTCCGTCCCAGAGTATATAAATGTTTCTTCTGAGGAGCTGGTACCGGCCCATCTATGCTCAGAGACTCCAAGAATCTCTATCTTGGTTCTCTTCATTTCTCTTCCGATCATGAATAACTTGCCCTGGTATAGGCTCCTGACATTCCAGGTGCCTATTCTTAGTTTTGTTTTTAGTCCTATTTCAGAGTTGTCCACTGTAATGCAGTCAGGCTTTAGGCCGTCATCTCTATTACTTGTACTGACTCTGAAATTGGCCTCTTCCCCAGTTGGCGTCGATGATCTGCCTGGTCTGAGGGCCTCACCATCAGATCTTTGAGTTTCGCTTCTCTCGACTGTCATAGGTTTCTTGGCATTTTACATCCAGTAGTTTGCCATTGCTTTCTGGACATTGTTCTGGCCGCTTACCAACTATGGTCTCTGGTGCGCCCTTAGCCCGATACCAGGCGTTTCCAGCTCCCGCTTTCAGAGTCGTTGTCGCACAGGTCGATCTTCCGCCTCTTCCACCAGCAGCTGTGTGTACTTGTCAGGGGTGGACTCCCCTTCTTGTCATTTCACCCAGGTAGTTTAGCCGGCCAGCCAAAGCCGTTGCCCGGGGGGTGGCGCTGCCGTACACAGGCAGACTCTAGGAGCCATACGTGAGCTAGACAGAAGTGGGGGAACCAAATAGGATCCTAATACAATTTAATACCAAAAGCATTTTCTTTAGTCGTGATCTTGGGGATTTTGCAACAATTGTTTTCTTTATGAGGTTGCTAGTTTTATACACAAATCTCATTTAGTTGTCCTTTACTTAATGAATGGAAGTAAAATAATAAAAATAATAGTAGTAATAATAAAATTTCTTTTAGCGTCAGTGGCCAGATGTGGAGATTAACCACTATTATGTCCATATGCATTACCACATTGCGAAAATATCGTCGAAAGTTGAGAGGGAGTCTGCCAACTATCCTAGACATAATGTGCAGTGGCGTCCTTTCTGCGCTTTCAATCAATCAGTGGGTGATCGCAGACTCAGAGAGCATATTTGTGGAGAATTTGCAGGGAGAGGACATCCTGAGCCAAGCGAACAACATTATCTAATCGGTAGCGACAACGGGGATCCAAGTTATTTCAGATGAGAGGAAGCTTTGCTCCTGCAGTGACCTCTGTCTTCCAGAAATGATCATTCCAGCGGATTCCGAGACTTCGGGTTTGATTTCGCACGTGGAACGCCTTGACGACTGGCAGCAAGTTATAATCGTGCCCCTTTGGGTGACAAAAGAAACTCTGCCGCGTATAGAAGCATATCACTGTATAGCCAAACTGGTAATATGTATGCAAAGATCCTAGAACAGAGAAGAACACCTATTATTGAACCTCAACTATTTCGAGCTCAATTTGGATTTCACCGGTGTATGGGTTGAACCTTAAAGCACATAAGCGAAAGATCAATAGAATGCGACAAAAATCTATGTGTTGCTTTCATTGGTCATGAAGAAGTGTTGATAGGGTAGGTAGGACTGAACTTTTGAAGATACTGGAAGATTATGGTGTACACGGACAGCTTCTTGATAATATGTCAGAGCACTGTATCGTTCTAGTATAAACGTCGCCAGAATACCTAATGGTGTCACATATGCTTTTAAAATCACTACCGACGTAAAACCGGGTGTATGCTCTCTCCTCTGCTGTTTAACATCTAAATGGAGAATCGCACCAGAGACCAGTCAAATTCAGATATTTGAAGCAGAACAGAACTCAATTCACGAATTACACTTTGCATATGATCAGTGTCTGACGATGTATGACGATGAAAAAGAACCTGCAAAATCATATGAACGCGCCTGCGACTACTTGCGAATTAACGAGAAGAAAACATAAACTATGGAGGATCAGTAGAACATATAGGCCATTCAACATAAGTATAAATGGTCAATTGATCTTCAACAGGCCCATGAGTTCAAATATTTGGGCATTGTTATTTCGGCAGACGACAGGATCGACTTTTTAAATGGAACTATGTGTCAGAAAGCGTCTGCTGTTGTCACCACTGCTTAGGCATCCGATCATTAGTTTGGCAACAGAACAACAGCTGTTAAACAGTATTATTTGCCGACTGTGTTACCAGTCCTAAATGTCTTTTCTGCATGGCGACTGAGAGCAGAATTTCGACATGTGAAATGAAGTTTTTAAGGAAGGTCATCTGTGTTACCAGGAGAGGTCCAATGCGGAGCGACGATAAATCGCAGTATGGTCTGCGCTACGTCTTGTTCAGAATACATTTCCAGGCAAACGAAACGTTGTTTTGATCATCTCATGAAAATGCACCCTCATCAACTTTCACTGATGACTTGCAACGCGTGTAGATCTGGCTACATAGCAAGTAGGCGGCCACGAAGCAGGTGGGTAGATGACATTAGACTGATTGTGCATCGACACGGACTCACATTGACCGACGCAACGCACTTGGCGCAGGAGAGACGACTTAAGCTCCCTACGGCATTTAACGGCGTAAGTGGAAAGAAAACTAACGCATCGAGTCTTGATACGTCAAGTTTACGTAAGTTCAATGTCTCAGCCCCGGATATGAGCAAAGGAATCACAAATCACTGATAGATGCATTTGGAGGGTGAGCCTGGTGTTACTTCATAGGTGCCGAAGTTCATTCCTTCAGAAGCGGCACGCCGGAATCGCATTAGCATATCTGATTCGCTACGCCCGTCTCTTATAGTGTTGTCCAGGTATATCAATTCATTGGTACTCCTCGCGGTGTGTCCACGAACTGCTATTCCCTGAAAACAAATAGTTTAACTGATGTTCTGGACTTTAGTCTATATACCCGGACTATCGATAAACCGATGTTTGCTGTCTCGTGATCTAGAAACTAAAGCGATTCTATTAATTTGTCCTAAGTAAGTTCTCCACGGATCTTACAATAATGTTGATTCATTAGTTAGCTAGAGTACAAGTGCAGACATCATGTATGGAGACATAGAACAACTGCAGACACCATGTATAGAGACATAGAACAAGTGCAGACACATTGTATGGGGACATAGAACATGTGCAGACACCATGTATGGATGCATTGAACAAGTGCAGACACCATGCATGGAGACATAGAACAACTGCAGACACCATGTATGGAGGCATTGAACAAGTGCAGACACCATGTATGGAGACATAGAACAACTGCGGACACCATGTATATAGACATAGAACAAGTGCATACACCATGTATGGAGGCATTGAACAAGTGCAGACACCATGTGTGGAGGCATTGAACAAGTGCAGACATCTTGTACATTCCAACACCGGACACAAGAGAGAGATGTCTGAAAACTCGTTATCCCAAATAATCGTAAAAGTCAGTTTTAGTTAGTTAGTTAGTTAGTTAGTTTTCATTCCAATGTGTCGTAGAGTGGCGTGAGTAGCTTATGTTGTCTGTCAAGAGTTAACTACATTGCATCAGTCGCTGTAAACCGGTATTGATAGAGGAAATTCTTCTTATTCTTCTTTGGAGTTCATTCTGAAATGGACATTGCGTCGTAGTTTACAACCGGGCTGAGTTATCTGCACCTTTCAGACCAACACATCCAATGTCAGCTGAAGTTTTGAACATCGAGTTTACCTTCCAACTGCAGTTCTTTCCCCTTAGCAGACTACACTAGTGACTATTGCAGCCTGTTTCCCGCGTAGTCACGTGGAGATGAAATAGGCTCTTGGTCATCTCTGGTTTGCAGACCCTAGTCCAGGCAGTCAGCAATGAGCTGCTCGCTGCTGTCAGCTCATACACTGTTGCATCTTGGCCCTGGCGCAGGATCGATGTCACGCATCTATCCATCTGCAGTCTGGCCTTCCTCGTACTCTGTAGCTACATATTCTTGCAATGTAAACCATAAGGGAATGTTCGCCAGGGTGTATTATCATGGGATCGCTGGACCATTGTAATTTCTGCCTGGAAATGTATTCAGCATAAAGGTAATTCCGACAATTATTCAGATGTCGTCATTTCATAACGCTAATTCCGACAATTATTCAGATGTCGTCATTTCATAACGCTAATTCCGACAATTATTCAGATGTCGTCATTTCATAACGCTAATTCCGACAATTGTTCAGATGTCGTCATTTCATAACGCTAATTCCGACAATTATTCAGATGTCGTCATTTCATAACGCTAATTCCGACAATTATTCAGATGTCATTTCGGATTCTTTTTCTCCTGTTGACACCGATGACCTCCAAAATTCATTTCACACGAAGAAATTCTACTCTACCGTACCTTTGACGAAGACAAACTTTAGAATTGCCGACACAGAGTCGGTTTACATATATTGTTCATCAACTGTCGCTTTATCTCCAAGCTAATGTTGGAACGACTTAAAAGTGCAAATATCGCAGTCAAGCTGTAAACTAAAACACAACAAATTCCGTCCCCCGGACTACATCTTGCTAATTGCAAAGCGCTTTTCAGGTTTTGGCAGCGGGAGTTTGAGAAAGAAAGACGAAGAAGAAGAAAAAGAGACGAAGAAGGAGCTGTCTGGGATGAAGCTAGTTAGTCGATCGAATGTCAAAGTGCTGAAGATGCAGCAGTGAATGAAGTGACAGTATACATCGGCTCATTGCCGGCTGCTTCCAGCAGGATTAGCGAACCAAAGCTGGACAAGGCCCGATGTTGCCTGCTGTCGGCGGCCCTGGAAACAGACCGCATTAGTGTAGTATAGCTACAATAATAGAGTTTGTAGTGGGAACTTCAAACCCCGTACCTCAAAACGTACAAACACACCGGATGTGTCAGGTCGCAAGGTGCAGATATCGCTGTAAACATCGATATAACGTCACAAAGTCGTTTTCAGAATGAGCGCGGAAGAACCAGACGTTGAATGAAATGCTCAATCGGTTAAATTACAGTTTTACAAAAGAACAATAAGAACTGTCAACACAATCTCGCCAAATAAATACATATCTAAGACAAAACAAAGCGGAAACAGCTTGACAAAAAAAGGAAAACTGAGTAAGTTACCTAGCTTTTAAACTCGAAAACTAACTCAACAGAGCAGTATATAAAACGAAACAATTAATGTAGCATACAATGTGAGCCGAAAGAAGACCACATATCCAATGCTAAACAAAAAAATATGTGGCTCTAAAGCGTTTAAGAGAACGATGAGGCTAACGTTTGGTCAGGGAAAACACACTGAAGAGACAATATTAGCGAAGGTCAGACAAAACACACTGAACAGACAATGTTAACCAGGGTCAGATAAAACACACTGAACAGACAATGTTAGCCAGGGTCAGGCAAAACACACTGAACAGGCAATGTTAGACAGGGTCAGACAAAACACACTGAACAGACAATGTTAGACAGGGTCAGGCAAAACACACTGAACAGACAATGTTAGCCAGGGTCAGGCAAAACACACTAATCAGACAATGTTAGACAGGGTCAGGCAAAACAGACTGAACAGGCAATGTTAGCCAGGGTCAGGCAAAACACACTGAACAGACAATGTTAGACAGGGTCAGGCAAAACACACTGAACAGACAATGTTATACATGGTCAGACAAAACACACTGAACAGACAATGTTAGCCAGGGTCATGCTAAACACACTGAACATACAATGTTAGCCAGGGTCAGACAAAACATACTGACCAGACAATGTTAGCCAGGGTCAGATAAGAAACACTGAACAGACAATGTTAGCCAGGGTCAGGCAAAACACACTGAACAGACAATGTTAGCCAGGGTCAGACAAAACATACTGACCAGACAATGTTAGCCAGGGTCGGATAAGAAACACTGAACAGACAATGTTAGCCAGGGTCAGGAGAAATATACTGGCCAAGACCTTCACCTGATCTCCTCGCTGGTCGTCCTAGAAACAGGATGTTGTCGCGGACAGCAGTCTGGCTAACAAGGTGAGGTTCGACGTGATCCCAGTAGTAGTGAGCGACACACAGATGAAGCTTACCATAGCACAATCGCTTGGAGGACCCCGGTCCCCTTCATCAGCACGTTCGGCATGTGGAGAAAAGCTACGACAACTCACAACTTAACGTCCTTTTTAGGGAGCACAAAAGAATGCACCTACTCATTGTTAGCATTCAAGAACAACAACAACAACATGACGTTTAAAACCCGTTGAAAGTTTCGTGAAATGTTGATTTTGTGAGGCAGTTCACGGGTGTCACAAAGGGGAACAAGAATGGGTAATAACGACATATTTATGGGAATAGGTGTGTATAGAATGAGTAATAACGACATATTTATGGGAATAGGTGTGTATAGAATGGGTAATAACGACATATGTATGGGAATAGGTGTGTATAGAATGAGAAATAACGACATATTTATGGGAATAGGTGTGTATCAGACATTTTCTATTTTAAAGTTATAGGACGTGTTGGTAATGAACTATTTTTGAAACTTCAACATATCCTGGGACCGGAGAAGCAACAGCGGAAGAGATGACAAGAGCCAGGGACTCATAGCTTAATGCTTGCATCGAGGGCAGTGACCTATAACTGACCAAGACCATCTAACGGCTCCATGTGGTGGCCTTGGAAACAGACTGCAAACACACTTCTTCTCCTTCTTCTTCGTTCATCCTCAGGTCAAGGTCCCGGTTTCTCTTACATCCTAACGTCAAGGTCCCGGTTTCTCTTACATCCTCGGGTCAAGGTCCCGGTTTCTCTTACATCCTCAGATCAAGGTCCCTGTTTCTCTAACAAAGAACATCGTTGTTTGTAAGGCTGTTTTATCTCCATCATGCAGTTCTTGTCTCATATCTGTCTCGCGATGCCAGTATTGTTTTCTATTTTCCTGCGTGAGCATGCAGCTTTGTAGGATATGTCCCACGGTCATGGTATATACAGATAAGCTATATACGTGTATCTGTGTACCTGGCTATACTCTCCTAAGATATCATTCTATAATAAATTTCTTTTCTAAATCTGTCCCTTGAGTTCCCTTTTTGTCATATTCTCTCTATGGTTTCTAACATCTCAGGGGACTTGGTTTTTGTCCATTGTGGGATTTGGGATGCTTGTTTCAAATCCCTAACTACTGCATGGCCTATGATTTGGTCTGCTATTGCAAGTGTTTTTGTTTTTGATTTGAAGTATTTGCTCTTTAATCTTCCTCTTTGCATGCGATTTATCCTGGAGTGTTGTTTTTTCAAAATCTCTGCGCGTCTTCATTCTTTCGATTCGTGTGATGTTTCCCTTTGCATTTATTGGTGTTGTTCTCATAGCTCCAATGATGATACGTATACCTTGGTTTCGGGTTGTATTTATTTTTTGAAAGTTATTCTTTGTTGCTGTGGACCATGCTGCTATCCCGTATTCTAGCACTGGTCTCACATAACCTGTGTACATTTTCTTTATTGTGCCATTGTCCGCTCCCCATGTTGAGCGTTATATCTTCCTAATTATAATCATTCTGTTCTTAGCTTTGTCGGTGGCCTTTTTATATGGATTTTCCATGTCAACCATGGGTCCTTTGTTATTTCCAGATAAGTTGGTCTTACGCCAAGGGGAGATTCTGGGAATTTACTTTATGATCAATTCTTGGGGCTTGGAAGAGGGAGACGATTGTGTACGTTGTTTTTGTATACTATACTACCTTCCTAAGAGATTAGGGAACATAAAGGGAAAGAAAACCCGTCACAAAACTGCCGTGCTGGAATCGGATGTGTCGTGTCCAAGGGCGCAGAAATCGTAGTCTGGGTATAAATTACGACACAACGTTCCAAACGTCCTTTGCAGGACGAATGACAAAAACGAAAATGTTGATGATGAAGAAAAGAAGGAGTATCTTCTTCTTCTTCTTCTTCGTACGCAGTCAGACAGTAACCATTATTTTTTCGAAAAAAGCGGCGGTCATCCTGAGGCTGTCACCACTGCCATAGAGCTTGTCTTGCAGTTCCACTGGTGATGGCCACATCTGCTCTCTCTGATCCTCGTATGTCGGGCAGTTCTGCAGCAGATGTTCAGCGATCATTTTACCAGTACCGCACGGGCATTCGTCGGTACCACCTACCTTCAATTTGTTGAATAGGTGGTACCTCAGTCTATTGTGGCCAGTGCGAAGTCTGAAGACAACGACCTGCTCTCTTCGGTTCAACTGGTAATAGGCATCGTTTTTGGTGTAACCAGTATGTTCGGTTTCCCATTTGGTCATGTATCTGGCTTTGATAAGCCGTTTTGACTCTTCGTACGTCATACTAGTATCTGTTTGTGGTAGTCTTGCACCTTCTTTTGCCAGTCTGTCTGCCTCCTCGTTGCCTTGGATGTTGCAGTGTGATGGGACCCACTGTACCACTACCCTTTTTGGTGCGGACTGCTGGCACAGTTTGCATTTAGTGCTGCTCTTAAGTCATTAAGCTCAGTGTTTTTCTGGCTTTTTAGCTCTGTGACTACGGCGAGAGCATCTGTAAGCAGGACTATATGGCTTTCATTTTCATTGTATGTCACCATTTCTTCCACTGCCGCCCTCATTGCCTCTGCCTCCGCTCTGAAATTGCTTGTGTACTTACCAGTAGCGAATGACAGTGTTATTTTTCTGCCATTTGGTAGGTTCAGGAATGCTCCTGCCCCTCCGTTCTGTGTAGTGTTTGTTACAGAACCGTGTATGCATGGGTCCAGTCCATGCTTGGGTAGCTTTTTGATATGAAGCTTAGGGTAGTATCTCTCCTTTCTTTTTCAGTCTGGCAGTTTTTGTTTCCAATACCTGGTATATTTTCTACCACCTCTGGAAATATATCCTGCCTCCAGGTAGGTTTTCGTACAGTAGTGATGGGTTTTGGTGTTGTTAGTGCGTTTATGGGATCTTCGTGCATCTTTGCTTTGGGAAGGAGTATCTGATGATGATGATGATTATTATTATTATTATTATTATTATTATTATTATTATTATTATGAAGAAGAAGTTGTTGATGATGGTGTTGATAAAAAATGAAGAAGGAAATTCAGATTATGATGATGAAGGAGAAAACGATATGGATGAGGAAGAAGAGGAAGAAAAAGATAATGATGACGAAAAACAAGATGATGAAGATAAAGAAGAAGAAGAAAATAAAGATGAAGAAGATGATGTTGATGATGATGATGAAGAAGAAGAAGAGGAAGAGGAGGAGGAAGAAGAAAATGAAGAACAATAACAGCAATATTTCTTCATTTGCTGTTTGCAATTGTTTATTGAGACAAAGATCGTGTCATTTTTCTGATTCACTTCCATTTGATTTGGTATTGACGTTAGCTACAGTACCATAAGATCTATACTTAACAATCCATGCACTGATCCCCCTGGTGTACTGGCCATTATGCTGCTTTCAAATTATGTACGAAGCAGCTGCTATGCGAGCCATGTCTTCAAGAGTTTTCTAGCCAGGACATTGTGAGCTGTAATCTGTAATCTGTAATCTGGTTTCTTTCGATGTTCGTTTGCCATAAGTTGAAATGTAATGACAATAAATTTAAGGTCAACCATAAAGTTATCCTTGTGTCTTAATTCACCCCAAACAGAGTTAACTGGGCTCCCCATGGTACGTCACAGGACATTCTATTTCGAGCTAAGGGAGAACTGATCTATTCATTTTATTTTAAATAAATACGTAAAAACCTTGATAAAGACAGAAGTGTAGAAAAGGTGGTTATATTCAGTTTTTCAAAAAGTTGGGGTTTGGTTAGGGTTAGTTTATGGTTATGGTTAGGTTTAAGGTTAGGTAAGTGGTATGGCTAGGGTTATGTTAGGGTTAGGATTAGGGTTAGGTTTAGATTAGGGCTAGGGTAGGTTTAGGATTAGGTTTAGGGTTAGGTTTAGGATTAGGTTAGATTAGGGTTAGGGTTAGGCTTAGGATTAGGTTTCGATTAGGGCTAGGTTTAGGATTAGGTTTAGAATAGGCGTAGCGTTACGTTTAGGATTAGGGTTCGGGTTAGGTTTAGCATTAAGTTTAGAGTTAGGTTTAGGATTATGTTTAGATTAGGGTTAGGATTAAATTTAGATTAGGGTTTGGTTTAGGATTAGGTTTAGGGTTAGGTTTCGGATTAGATTTATATAAGGATTAGGTTTGGGATTAGGTTTAGGTTTAGGATTAGGTTTAGGTTAGGGTTAGGTTCAGGATTAGGTTTAGATTAGGGTTAGGGTTTGGTTTAGGATTAGGTTTAGATTAGGGTTAGGGTAAGCGTTAATGTTTGGGTTAGATTTAGGATTAGGTTTAGATAAGGGTTAAGGTTAGGTTTAGGTTTAGGGTTAGATTTAGGGTAAGGTTTAGTTTAGGGTTAGATAACATGTTTGTCATTGCATCGTCTCACAGCATTAATCATGTCATGCTGCTGTATAGACTTCATGCTACTCTGCTTGACATGGCCCAACTGTGAGAGGATTCCAGAAATTCCTTTTTTGAGTCGGCAAGAACAAGCGGCAGCAGTAGCAGAAATTCTCGTCTATTCTCGTAGAATGTTTGACACTCCTTGACAGTTAATAACTGGGTTATTCTGTGACTCCAAAACCTCAAATTCGAAATTAGACACATATATGTCTTGTGTTTGGGGTGAATTAAGACGCAACTGTCATGGTTTCTTTTCCGTGCAATTCTGTTTCTCTTGAGAATGCTAGAGTCCTCGCGTGTAGCAGGCAGCTAATGAGGGTTGTGTTTGGGACTATCAACCTCGTCTTTTAAAATAGATTTCTGCTGAAGTAAACATTGCAGAAACTCACGTTACTCTTATCTTCAGTTTTCTTCATAAAGCGGAATTCTGTTTGTTTTAGTCAAGTGTTTGCCTTTCTGCCATCTACTGGCGGAGCCACGGCTCTTACCATCCCGGGCCGCAGTCTGGTGATGTCAGGACGTATTAACCAGTACTTGGATGTGTGTGTGCGTCTGTATGTACCTATGATAGTTAGGGCTCTTTCAGTAGTCAACCCTAACCAAAATGCATTGGAAGGGCCCCCATCCTGAGGGCGTGTATGAAAGTGTGTGTAAGAGTGTGATTGTTGGACAGCGGAAGTGAAACAAAGTGTGATGTAAGCAGGGAGTGGTGTGATCTTAGTCTTGCCTACTGATTTTGATGAAAAGTAGCGCTCATACTCTGTAAGGAGCCACATTAAGATAAAGATGAAGAAAAATGAATATTAAAATTATGTTACCGACGAATTCATGATTTTCCATTGTCGTAAAATATTAAATTAATTTCCAATTTAATTTTCAATTTCCAAGGTTACCATTCAAATGATTGTTTCTCCCGATTTCCAATTTCAACCGCTTTCAGTTGAAATGGGCGTCGTTTCCAGGCGGCACAATAGAAGGCATCTCCCTTTGTCTTGGTGACCAGGCCCTTGAATTCTGGGTCAGTTGATTTAAGAGCACGGTAGATTGAGCCCTGGCGCCAATCTGTCTGTCCTAGAAGGAGTATTCGACTTCAGTTGAACAGTTGACAACTTGTAAGCCAGGTCGCTAGTTAAGCTCGGCAGGGAAAGTTGTATCGCATTTGAAATATAATTGACGAAGTTGGATTTATCCGTGAGATCAGCAGGGGCGGAGACAGAAACAAAATGACGGGAGGATCACCTTTATTCTCTCTAACGGTATAACGGTAGTATAAAGCGATTGTTGCAACTGCTACCTCTCCCCCCACCCCACTCCCCTTTTACATGAAGTAACTACGAAGACATCTAGTTGCGTTGGAGCACTTGTGGTTTTGTAAGTGTTGCATGATGTGGCTGTTAACCGAGTTTACCACCCTATTAGCCGTATACTACTGTATAATTGGATAGTTGCTGTCTTATCCTCACCCCCAGCGTATATCTCCCCACTGATACTGCTCAATTATTTCATTCTACAAATGAAATGTTCATATTTATATCTTGACCAATTTACCATTTGTATTTACGTATTTATTTTTAAAAAAAATTGTATCTAAGGTTAGTCAATTGTATAAATAGGTTTGACACATGAAGAGTAAATTATGTTAGTATAAATGGTAAGCAATGTAGCCACTACATATTTACTATATTTCTTCTACGTCAAGTCTTGCAGGGTCCGATAGGGGACTAACTAACGGTAATACTGTAAACTTACCAAGCTGTATGTAAGTGCGACAAAGTAAGGTTGGGTTCAGGACTGATTACCTTATCTTATAGAGAATTTAAGCCACACATGTTTAAACAGGTATGGACATTTCACCATAGCAACAATACAAATACAGCTTGACCTTCTCATTATGGAATACCATCAAACGTGAGATCAGATCACATGACAAAAGAAGGTGCTGCAGACGGGCAACAGGATGTGCCAGTCACATACCAACAGAAGAGAAAGGGGATCAAATCGTTGTGAAAGTCACCAAAACGATTACCATCACATAAAGAGACAAGTTCAAACTATTGTGCTGTGTCGTAGAACAGGTCCCAAATCGACTCCTCAGGCACATGTACAGACAAATTCAAGATTGACAACAGACGTGTGTAACTGCAGACAGACACCCCGAACTGCATATAACATACTTCAGAACTGGCTCGAATATTTTATACAGAAACAAATCCACTGGCCCCTAGATACAACGCTGGAGAAAGTCTGTGTGAGCTTACATGTGAGATGCAAAGGGTAGGAAAGTTAATGCAAGAAAAACACCTTTGCATATACAGACATTTTATTTTCAAGCAAAAGGAACAAGAAGAAAAAGAACAAGGAGAAAAAGAAGAAAAAGAAAAAGAAGAAAAAGAAAAAGAGGAGGAAGACAACCAAACATCTGAGCATTCTGAAGACTGAACATTAAAGTCCAAGCTGGTATGTTCAGAGTATGAGGTAGACAAAGAGATCAAAGGATTGCTGGTGTTAAAATAAACTGAAAGAGGTATGTATAAAGCAGCTGTTTTCTAGACAGCACGTGATGGACAACCACACTTCCCAACGTGGTAGTTGCGCAGATGATGTCAAGAAGTGAACAGAACTATTACAGATGGGTCATGATAGGTGGACGACCTGTGTTCCGTAGGAAGCTGAAAGGTTTCAATTGATTGATATCTCTTCTCCTCGCACCGGTCCACTTAGATCGTCATATGACGTGGGGAAGGCAGGTTTTCATTCACATGCTAACTTCTATTCCGCAGTTGTATTTTAACACCGTAAAACTATCGATATCTTTGGCTACCTCTTGCTCTAAAATCGTCCCCTGAGACTTTACTCGTGCGTTTTCAATTTGCCCCGAAAAAAATCAAGCAGATAGTGATATGTTTTTGCGTTCCAATTCAAGCACATCGCTACCCCTGTAGTTGGTCTCATTAGTCTGTATCATAGCGTCTGCGCTGGATGTTTCTATATGTTGATAGATGCCTTTAGAGTAGTTGTGCAACAACAAGGGCTCACATTGACCGACGTAACGTACTTGGGGCAGGATAGCTGACTTAAGCTCCCCACGACGCTCAACTGCATAAGTGGAAAGAAAACTAACTAACTATTATTTTCTATATAGATATAAAATACAACCCAATTAAAGATTTTCAAAATATGGAGGGTATCCTATTACTGATAGGTTAGGCGTTAGTCTCTCAAGGAACGATTTAAATCCCGAAGAGATGGTTATTCAAACCCCACAAATTGCAAGCGCCACCTAGCTCTTAAGGTAGGTGAAACAGCCGTCTAGTCTTGTTGGAGACGGACGACAAACTCAGAGGAGTCGAATACACGCTGTGTCGTAAAAGAACCTTTTGCAATTTAAAAGTGAAAAGATCAGGTTGTTAAGACGTTGTCAGAGCAAGCATTTTAATGGCAAGGAAACATGTACCAAAAAGTGGCCTGCATAAATGTGAAACATAAGGCGGTCCATCCATCATGCAGTCACAGTAGGCCAATTGCATGTTTGACTGCACACTTGATTGCAAGTCTATCTTTCAGTACTCTTCAAACTTTTTATATTTATCGCCCACTTTTATCACTTTTGTGAGCATAATTTCTCCCTACCGACAACTAACATCTAAATTGAAAGAAATTAGGCTGAGTCTCTATATTTTTGATGTTTTTAATACAGCGTGTCATTCATTATTCTACTTCCGCCCACCTGAAAGTTAAAATAGCAGCCCACTAGTAGTCGGTAGCGCTCATGTTTAAGAGCACTCTGCTCCAAATGAGGAAAAGGAGGGACTAAGAGAAAGGAAGAAGAGGAGGGACTAAGAGAAAGGAAGAAGAGGAGGGACTAAGAGAAAGGAAGAAGAGGAGGGACTAAGAGAAAGGAAAAAGAGGAGGGACTAAGAGAAAGGAAGAAGAGGAGGGACTAAGAGAAAGGCAGAAGAGGAGGGACTAAGAGAAAGGAAGAAGAGGAGGGACTAAGAGAAAGGAAGAAGAGGAGGGACTAAGAGAAAGGAAGAAGAGGAGGGACTAAGAGAAAGGAAGAAGAGGAGGGACTAAGAGAAAGGAAGAAGAGGAGGGTCTAAGAGAAAGGAAGAAGGGGAGGGACTAAGAGAAAGGAAGAAGAGGAGGGACTAAGAGAAAGGAAAAAGAGGAGGGACTAAGAGAAAGGAAGAAGAGGAGGGACTAAGAGAAAGGAAGAAGAGGAGGGACTAAGAGAAAGGAAGAAGAGGAGGGACTAAGAGAAAGGAAGAAGCGGAGGGACTAAGAGAAAGGAAGAAGCGGAGGGACTAAGAGAAAGGAAGAAGAGGAGGGACTAAGAGAAAGGAAGAAGAGGAGGGACTAAGAGAAAGGAAGAAGAGGAGGGACTAAGAGAAAAGAAGAAGAGTGTAAATATTCACCGAAAAACTACAGTTTAGGGGGGCACATACCCCCTGTGCCGCTTTTCTGAATCCGCCACTGGGGACAATAGTTATAACTTCTCATTAAACTGCCCTGTCGCTTTTGTGAGAATTGGACGGAGAGAATGTCTTCTTCTCTCCTATCGTTAGCTCTATGGCGGTTTATGCAGAAGTTCGGCCGACGCTCGTTCATTATTGTCATAGAAAAGGTCGCCCCAACGACTGACAGGAAGCGACCAGTACGACCGTATGGCTCTCTGTTGACATTGTTTAACATTCTGGTATCCTTGGATGGAATATATTACCATGGGGGCTCATTTACATGAAAGCAATCTTGTTCATGGTGTATCGTGTTTGACTGTCGGAGGCGACCATGTATCTCCATTGTAGGGCACTTTTTTAAATTCTGAGTTTGCCTTTTTTGTTCTGCAATTTTTCACCCTATTCTACATCGTTTTTTCAGTAACTCTCTCCCTATCTCTCTCTCTCTTCTCTCTGTTGTTTCTGTGGGCCTCTTTCTCTCTAACTCTGACTTCTAATCTCAGCATGTTCAATTTTTTTCGTGTTCCGAGTTCACTCTCTCGTTATCAGTATTTGTGTCTCTCTCTCAGTCACTCTGAACATGTGTGTATTTCTGAGTATGTGCGACTCTTTCTCTGCCCTTCTCAATATGTATAACTCTCTCTTTCGCTCCCTCTCTCGTTTCTCTCATTCTCAATATGTGAGACTCTCTTTCTCCCTCACAATATTTACGAATATCTCTACGCCTCTCACAATATGGTGGTGCTCTCTCCGTCACTCTCTATACGTGTGACTTTCTCACCATCAATCTCCAAATGTGTGACTCTAGCTCCGGGTCTTTTAATATGTGTGACTTACGCTACCTTTTTTCGCCGGTCTCCATATCTGACACTCTCCTGCTCCGTCAATCTCCAAAGGTATCTATCTATCTATCTATCTATCTATCTATCTATCTATCTATCTATCTATCTATCTATCTATCTATCTATCTATCTATCTATCTATCTATCTATCTATCTATCTAATATTTTCTATCTATCTATCTATCTATCTATCTATCTATCTATCTATCTATCTATCTATCTATCTATCTATCTATCTATCTATCTATCTATCTATCTATCTATCTATCTATCTATCTATATATCTATCTATATATCTATATATCTGTCTGTCTGTCTGAATGTATGTCTCTCTGTCTCTCTTTCTCTCTCTCCCTTTCTCTCTCGTTAATGTTCAAATAGGTGCATCCACTATCACCCCATCCTCCCTGATTATACACGGTTATCTTGTATCTGAATAACTTCACTTCCGGATTGAAAAATTCATCAAGAAAACAGAACGATAAACTAATACACACATTAGTCCATTACTAAACATAGTTTGAGTTGGCCCAGACTTTCTAGCTTGCCATCTCTTGCTTTAGGCCAGAGAAGTGGGTAGCCAAAAGCCTCAGAGACATATAGGGACCTAAATCCATTGGGTTACGCATTGGGTCTTATATTATTGCGTGACTAATGATGCGACAAGATTTAAATATTATAGATCGTTCAAAAATACGTACGAGGTTGAAAATAATATATCTTAGAAATTATGAGATACAAGAACATGAAACTATTTGATTATTGTAGAGTCGACTTTATGCTACATTTTTACGGTCATAACAAGTAAATAGAATAAACTCCGCACAGGCCACAACAGACTGAGGTACCATCTATTCAATAAACTGAAAATAGGTGGCACTGATGAATGCACCAGTGGCACAAGGAAAACGATCGCTGAACATCTGCTGCAAAATTGCCCCACATACGAGGACCAGAGAAAGCACATGTGGCCATCACCAGTGCCAACACTAGACAAGCTCTATGGCAGTGTCGACAGCCTCAGGATGACAACTGCTTTCTTCGAACAAATTCAAGTTGACGTCTGACAGCGTACGAAGAAGAAGAATGCAGGTTTTTTTATGGGGAGGGGTGGGGGGTGGGGGGATCAAGATGCTGAGCAGTGCATGCGCTGTAGTGGTAAGCGACCATGTCAGGGCTAACGAACCAGACCTGCCAAGAGCCTTATACACCTACACAGGGTGATCCTGGACAACAGACTGCAACAGAGCATACTGGCTAAGGAGAAATCTAACACAGTACTCAAAAATGCCGATATGTCTAATATCACAGTCAGTCTGTAAACTACGACACAATGCATTGCGTTCTCCGAACAACGGCCTGGTACTTGCAAAGCCATTATTAGGGCTTGGTTGTTAGAGATTGAGAACGAACGAATAAGAAGAAGAAGAAGAAACAGAAGAAGAAAGAAGAAGGGGAATAAAGAAGAAGAAGAGAAAACGAAGAAGAAAAAAAAAAGATAACATTTTAGCATATTTTGGGTACGTGAAAAATTATGTGTCTTCTCTGAATAGATTTTTAAATGGGCTAAAAGAAACATCCGATTTAAGCTCGGTATTTTTGGGACCAGTATTGTCTTCACTCTTCGGCCCCTAATCTCTTAGCGTGACTGCATAGTTGTAGAATCTCAACTGGCCGTCGGAAATAAGGTCTGAGCCACTGGCTCAGATGTAAGCAGCCATTTATGAGTCGCTGGCTGCTGTCTGCAGATTCACTGCTGCTTATTTGGCATCAGTCATGATTTCAATATCAACAATTGCACACTAGGCTAACAAAGCCGATTCCGTAGCGAAGTGGTTAAGCCGTCGGCCTCGTGATCAGGTGGTGTGGGTTCGACTCCGAACTCCGCTGTCTTTTTTCACGGGTGCTTGATGGGGAGTCCCCTGCATCTCGTAGTCGCCCCCTAGTCGTCTTGTCCTTGACTTGCCACTGGGGTCGAGCTGCACGAGACGAGAGAGTGAGGATAAAAAGTGGCGCAGTTAATACCTACTAAAAATAGTGCTAGAAAAATTAATTATGCCATCATTGTCTGCGATGGATGGCGGTCTTTCCCTTTTTAACAAAGCGGAAGTATGCAACTTAACTTAACTTAACTTAACTTAACTTAACTTAACTTAACTTAACTTGACATAACTTAACTGTTAACTTAACTTAACTTCACTTCACTTAACTTCACTTAACTTCACTTAACATCACTTAACATCACTTAACATAACTTAACATAACTTAACTTAACTTAACCTCGCTTAACTTAACTTCATTTAACTTCCCTTTACTTAACTTAACTTAATTTAACTTAATTTAGCTTAACTTAAACTTAAACTTAACTTAACTTAACTTAGCTTAGCTTAGCTTAGCTTAGCCTAGCTTAACTTAACTTGACTTAACTTAGCTTAGCTTAGCTTAGCTTAACGTTTCTATGCTGGTTTATAACGCTCTACAGAGACTGTATACAGCCAATTTCTTGGATGGTGGTTAACCGATGTGGGAGTCCATCTTAATAGACTTAAACACCAGAGCAAAGTAGACTCTTAACAAACCACCTATCTATGGCGGTGTTATGCCATGTCAGACACGACGGGCTAAGAGATAAACAGATCAGATAAAGATGATAGTTCGAATACCTAACTATCAAATTAGCCTTACTGGATGGAGATATGACAATCACAAACTGTTACACGCCCCACCCCCCCCCCACCCCCCCCCCACCCCGCCCCAGGCACTACCTAAGACATAAATAAGGTGAAACCCACAAAGGAAAGGCACATCATACTGAGCAATTTTAATAGCCACTCACCAAGCAGGGGATATGCCACAATGGATCCAACGAGAGAAGAGATTGAAGACTGGATGATTGAAGACTGGAAAATTGAAGACTGGATGATTGAAGACTGGATGATTGAAAATAAACTCATCCTCATAACCAGGAAAAAGACAAGCCATTCCAAGAGCATGGACAAAAGTGAGTACACCAGACCTTGCCATAGCAACGAACGACATACATATACGTACAAAACGAACAGTAAATAGCCAATTTGAAGGAAGCGACCATGTGCCAATTACCCTACGAATCTCAGGAGAACGGAGTACGGAAACACACAACATGACCCCTAGCTGGAACTACAAAAAAGCAAATTGGGCTCGCTTCAAGGAACTGGCTGATCAGCTGTGCCGCAACATCACCAAATCCAACAAATTAAACCAAATTGTCTCAATACTCAATGAAGCAACAATCCAAGCCGCAAAGACATCGATACCATGTATTAAACGGAGAGACTATAAACAATACTGGAGCCATATACTAGAAAAACTACATGGTGACCTAAATGAAACAAGAGAAACCACAGAGAAAAGCCCTACTGAAGAAAACATCCAGAGGCACAATAAGACAAAAAATGCCTTCAATGAACAGAGAACACCACGGAGTTGGCATGAAAAGACAAGCAGTTTGAACATGGACAGAGACACGTAAGCCAAAATCAAAGCCAGCTCCGACATGACTGTGATCAGCGAAAATGGAAAATTCTATACAGGAAAGATGGCGGTAAATATTTTAGCCGACTCATACAGAGATGAAAGTAATTCAACAATCCCACAAGAGAGCATCAAACAAGTAAATACTGAAACCAAATCCAAGCTAAAGCACGAAAACCCAGACCCATGCATGCAGTCATCTCTTGCAATGAGAGAACTAAATGTTTCCATAAAGAAACTAAAACTCAAGAAAGCCCCAGGAAAAGATGGTATCACCAACGACATGATTAGACATCTAGGACCCACAGCCAGACACAAACTTTTCATACTACTTAACCAATCATGGAGAACCGGACAATTTCCAGCTAAATGGCGGGAAGCAATCATCCTCCCCATAAGAAAGAAGAAAGAAACAGCAAGATAAGACAAAGAAGTCAAGCTACAGACCAATCAGCCCACTGACCTGCCTAGGGAGGGTCGTGGAGGGAATTGTCAACACGAGACTAATGACACACGTAGAAACAAAAAACTGTAAGCTAGACAACTGACAGTCCGCATGTAGGAAAAAAACAGTATGTTAGACAACTGACAGTCCACATGTAGGAAAAAAACTGTATGTTAGACAACTGACAGTCCGCATGCAGGAAAAAAACTGTATGTTAGACAACTGACAGTCCACATATAGGAAAAAAATTGTATGTTAGACAACTGACAGTCCACATGTAGGAAAAAAACTGTATCTTAGACAACTCACAGACCGCGGAACAATCGAAGCACTTTAGACCAGCTAGTCTACCATTCCAAAACAAAGAAAAGTAATGGTAAACCTAACAAAAGTATTTGACAAGGTGTGGAATGACATTCTCCTCCTCAAGATTCTAACTGCTAAAACAAATAAATGGGAAGGGAAAATGTTCAGTTGGATAAGGGATTTCCTCCGCTGTCGAACAGCTTGAGTGAATCTAGATGGGATTATGAGCCATCGTGTCATCTTCCAACAAGGAGTGCCACAAGCAGGAGTCATATTGGAGTACTGTGTACAGGTGTGGAGTCCTTATCATGGAGTGGAAATAAACATGCTGGAGAGAATACAAAAAAAGAGCAACAAAGATGAAAGTAGGATTCTAGAATTACAGGTATGAGGAAAGACTCAGCAAAACCGGCATACAGTATCTAGAAGAGAGAAGAATTCGAGGTGACTTAATACAGGTTTATAAGATGATTAGAGGAATGGATAAATTAGATTATAAAAATTTTTTTTTCAAAATACAGCCACCCACAAGAACAAGAAGGCATAGATACAAATAAACTAAATAGAGGTCCACATTAAATATTAGGAAATATTTTGTTTGGCGAGTGGGGAATGCTTGGAATGCATTGCCACGGGAGGTAATAGAGGCAGGGACAGTTAATGCATATAAGAATAAATTGGATGCGCATAGATTTTAGAGCAAGGTGATGTAAATGAAACTGGTTGTATACAGAGTCTGCAGTCTTCTAAACCAGTATAAAGACGTTAAGTTCAGTTAAATCACCAACCCTCTTCATCATGTTCATCAAATACATAGAAGAGACAGTTTCTAAGCATAACTCCAGTGCTCTACACGTAGATGATCTTGCAGCATGGTATACTGCAGAAAACCAACTCACTGCTAAACACAGGAGGCAGGAAACACTAAATATCAAAGGAAAATTTGCATAAGACTGGGAAGTCCAAATAAAAACCTCAAAGACAGTAGTAACATGCTTCTCGTTATCCAACCGGGAAGAAACATTCAAACTAAAACTACAGGAAAGTGAAATCACCTATGAAGAAACCCCACATATCTTGGGGTAAAGCTAGACAACAAGTTCACCTGGAAGCCACACAAGAACACCATAGAACAGAGAGCAACAAGAAAACTCTCCCAACTGAAGAAGTTTGAGTCACAAGCTGGGGAGCAAAGAGTCGTATTCTCAAAAACGTCTATACAGAGACAGTCAGGCCAGTTCTGGAATACGGCAAATCAGTTTGGGACACAACATCCAAAACAAATATAGACCGCCTAACAAATTTACAAAACTCAGGCCTCCGATTTATGTCAGAAGGATTGAAAAGTACCCCAATCCAGGTCATGGAAAAACACACCAAACTCAGACCCTTCCATAATAGACGAAAAGAGAAGGTGCCTGTACACAGTGAGAAGTTGCGACACATGCAAAACCATCCCATGCAGGCCAAACCATCCCATGCAGGCCAAACCCATGCAGGCCAAACCATCCCATGCAGGCCAAACCATCCCATGCAGGCCAAACCATCCCATGCAGGCCAAACCATCCCATGCAGGCCAAACCATCCCATGCAGGCCAAACCATCCCATGCAGGCCAAACCATCCCATGTAGGCCAAACACCAAAATCCAGGAACAGAAAGGTTGAAAAGGACTAACTTCCTACACACATCACAACAAATACACAACCGTCACAGAGACCTCGTTCCAGACTAAAGCACAGAAATGGAAATGTTGTCGGGCTATGAGGAGCCATCCCACTATCTAGATCAAGTTTCAATTTATACATAAGTGCCCGGAATAGAAAAGAAAGATCATCAGGTCACCGTCCAACTAAAAGCCAAGGCTCAAGAGATGATTGAAGGCAAATTCAGCCCCAAAGAATGGACACATGTGAACATAGATGGGTCTGCAGAAGGAGAGGCAAAAATGGTGATGGAGGCATCTTTATGGGACAAAATAACGGAATGATAACCCATAAGTCCTTTCCAAAAGGTAAAATTTCCTCTAGACTGAGGGCAGAATCAATGACACTTCTCCAAGCAATATACATTGTCACTAAATTAGAAGATCACACACACGCGAGGATAGTAGTCTTCACATACTGTAAAGCACTACTCGAATCGGTACAAAACACAACAAATGAGGACATAACACATAAAATCAGAAAAGAGCTAAATGCCATACAAAAGATCTCAAAGACCGCACTCAGTGGCTCCCCTCTCATTGTAGAATTATGGGAAACGAGAGACGATGGACTATCCAAAGCAGGTAGGAAAAATGGAACAAAACACCCATAAAGTGGCATATAAGGAGACTAAGACCATCATTCGCAGTAAGTATAAAATAAAATGGGAGAAAGAAGAAATGGGAGAGAGTAACAGTCCAGACTCAATCCACCAGCTTACAAAGACACCAGAAAATTGCAATCTTCAGCATGAGAACAGGCCACAGCAGACTACTGCGCCACCTATATCGGCTCAAAATCTCCCAAACAAATGAATGTCCGTGCGGGACAGGAGTCAAGACCCCCTGAACACGTACTTCAAGAATGCCCGGCTCACGAAGAACTAAGATGCCAGACCTGGCCAGATGGAGCAGAACTGGTGCAAAAACTCTGGGGTCACCGCTCAGACGTGGAAAGGATTGTGGACTTCATCCTGGTGATAGGACTGAAGATTTAACATGCTCAGAAAAACCCGAACGCATAAGAAGAAGAAGAGGATGTAAGAAAGGTCACTGAAATTCTCTACCAAAGAAACATCATCAAGAGATTAACCCAGTAAAGTAGTTTCGAACAATAATGTTAACAATCGAGCCAAAAGAAACAAATTCTAGGTTGTGTTATTGAGGATCGTGAAGCGGAAAGAATTATGAGATCAAAGAAAAAATAAAAATTGTCAATCCTAGATCATGACCAATAACATAGCAGGGTTTAAATCTGTAATAGAGGCAAATGTGCAGGAACTTGAGGTGGCAAAACGTTTCAAATATCTGGGATCATTGATCAGTGAAGAGGGATCGAAGCCATAGGTAATTGCAAGAATAGCACAAACAACAGCAGCGCTGACTCGGCTGAAACCTATATGGCAAAACAAGCGGCTCGCCCTCGGCATAAAAGGTAGACTAATGCGCTCTTTGGTGCTATCAATATTTCTGTATGCCTGCGAGACCTGGACCATCGCAGCAGATAACCAGGGCAGAATACTACTAAATGTTACATATAAGGATCGTGTCACGAACATAGAAATACGTCAGAGAGTTGAAGACGCTATTGGTCCATTTGAAGATCTGTTCACAGCTATCAAAAGACGAAAGATGTCCTGGTGCGGGCACGTCGCGAGGTCCAACGGAATTACCAACTCGATACTCTTTGGTTCCCTACCGGGACAGAGAGGGCGAGAACGTCCAAGGAAGAGATGGGTGGACAACATCACTGAGTGGTCAGGCCTTCGTCCCGGTGAGATACGACAGGCGGCGACAGATAGAGAGGGATGGCGTGGTATTTTGGGAGTGTCTTCATGTTTGCCCCAACGACCTGATGGGTTACGGGATGAACTGAACTGAACTGAATCCTAGATCCAACAGAAACTAAGAAAATAGGACAAGTGGATCATGAATATTGTAGGTACGATATTAGCAGCAGCAAAGATGGCGCCTTAGCGACTGTGGGTCTAACATTCCTCTGGTGTCTTAGTTCACTATGGATGTCACCTGGCCACAAATTTGCCTGGAATTGACATTATTCGACGGCTTACATTTGTGTTCACAGAAACATGTCATTGTTTTCCATGTGGACAAGTTAATTTGTTCATTTTATTGGTAACGGCTGTATGAATTATTACTCTGGTTAAATCTTTGTCGTATTTTCACGGTGCACATTGCTGAACTTCACGAGATTGTCGCTCTTCACCCTAGCTGCAGACAGTGTCGGTTTTGGTGTGACTGTGAAATGCAAACACGTTACTTTTATGAACTAGAACACGTTGCCCGGGAGAGATACCAAACACATCACTGACACTCTGAATGATGTCCATACCACCTCTTGCGGTTATGGGAAAGACAAGACACACAGCGATAGATGTCATAACCCTCCCACTCCGTTGCCTTGCGGGATACCTGATTATGGGAAAAGGCTTCGGAAGTAAACCCTGAGGACAAATCTGCATCCTGTGCTATTTTCAGTCGCCCCGATAATGTCTTGCCACTGGCCAAAGATAGCTCAGGACGTGAGAGTGAGGTTGACAAGGGGCGCAGAGTTTCTTCCTCACTTTAATCCAAATCACCGGGCAAATCATCCATTTCAGCGAACACAGCAAGAAAAAAGACTGACCACACGCCTGAACAAAGAGAGTGGTCTTCATCACATGTGACGGACGAACATCATCAGGTAACAGGCCTCTCTACCGCAGAGTTTCCACTATCAACTGAATCGAAAGGGGGTCTGGGCTCTATTGTGACCAAAGACATGACACAGGGACATGATCAAGTGAAGGACATTTATCTCTGAGCATATGAGGATGGACCTCAAAAAGGCAAGGTAGTCAACACAGGCATTCCGTATGCACCTAAACAAGCGGGAACGGCTGATACCATAGGAGATTTATTTGAATAAGTTGAAAGGACAGAAGACGATTGGCGTGACGAGCTGGTCCTTCTTAGAAATGTCATTGCCGGAGTGGGAAAAGATCATTCTACATGGGTCGCATTATACACGGGACGCATTCTACACCAGACGCAATCTACACAGGACGCATTCTACACGGGACGCATTCTACACGGGACCCATTCTACACAGGACGCATTATACACGGGACACATTCTACACGGGACGCATTCTACATGGGGCGCATTCTACGTGGGACGACTTCTACATGGAGCACATTCTACGTGGGACACATTCTACATGGGACGCATTCTAGATGGGACAGGATGATTGGGAGTACAATGAAGATGTTCTAAATGGCAAAATGCAGGCAATTCCTGAGATTATGTGATTAAGAAAACTTGGTCATTAACAATACACGTTTTTTCACATGCGCATATACAGACAAGACGTGAACACATACAGACACACGATGTGAACACATTCAGACACACCATGTGAACACATACAGATACACGATGTGAACACATACAGGCACACCATGTGAACACATACAAACAGACGATGTGAACACATACAGACACACGATGTGAACACATACAGACACGATTTGAACACATACAGACACACGATGTAAACACATACAGACACACGATGTAAACTGAAAGGAATATGAAATTAGTCGTTGATTATGTCATGGTAAGGAAAGATGTTGCAGAGATGCCTTAGTCTGAAGAGGACCGTAAATTGAATCTGACAACTGCCATATGACAAAAATCATCAAAAAAACGTTCACGATCAAGTAAGAAAACAAACACCAGAGAAAGATAAGTAAAAATAAAAGCTAACAAGCTAAGACAGCAAGAAGTTAGGACCAGCTGTCAGGGTTATTTGTCAACAGATGAAGTAAGTGCGATCGAAGTGTTGCCAGAGCCCATATGGTGAGCAAGGACTAGTAACAATGTAACCGTGATGCACGTCATAAGATGTGACTAAGGATGGTTGGGCATAGGGCTGGCTACCTCATTCGCTAGAAACTGTAAGTCCCTGAATCTTCATTAAATATAGACAGGACAATGTTTTATGACTGTGTGAATTTGTTGCAAACCTATGCTCTTCAAACAGCTGAATACGTTGAAATTAAGTGGATAGAGGAACAACTCAAGAATCTAGATTCTCTCTGTTCACAATTGAATACACACCCATCTAGGCCTTCGCAGTAGAAGCATTTAGTGAAATCACGAAAGACGGATTTAAAGAGGAAACTTTGGTAGACAGAAGAATATAAAGGCAGAAAATAGAAAAGCATGGACTAAATACACGGAAATACAACATGAAAAACAGAAAAATACAAACAAAACTTGTAATGCCAATATCGGAATAACATTTGTTTCTGCTACTTAATTCAAGGAACAATTATTCCGTTATGATAATTCAAAGATATAATTTATTATTTTATGATAAGGTCATGATATAAGCTATTTCTAAAAGAACTTCAAAACTGGTTCTGTAGTAGATGTGACATGTTTGACATATATTATGTACGCCACGTAACTTGTCTGAAAAATCAAATGAAAATGTCATTTTGAATATTTCAAATTTCATTATTCCTTTCGCCAAATAGTTCAAATTGAAAAATGAGTTTACTACAATATTCAGTTGTAATGTATAAGGGACACAACCAAATAAACTTTAAATAAAAATAAAAGACATTCTCTCCCCTACATTTTTTTGCGTTAGAGACTAAGTTTGGGCTAATGCTTAAGCGAAATATCTAGATCAGTGAGCTATTAGAGAGCTCACTGGGCCTCAGACCTGGTCTTAAGGGGTCCGTACCTGTATATTATACAATGCTTTTCACGTAAAGTGATGTCAACAGTACTGTAACAACAATTCTGGAATGATTTTAGAGGTGGCATAACTCGTTCAGTATTCAGTTGACAGGGTTCTGCAGAGCTGCTCAACGGGAAGAAAGGCAAAAAGACTTGTCCAAACATACGTCTGTTTTTGCAAGAAGTTAGCTATGTCCACGATTGAGCCTCGAGATACTATTATCTTTATATGTACAATATATATATATGATGCCATCTGTTAAGTACGGCAACAGCAATCTTGTACAGATCAGGTTAGGTCATACCGTAACCGGTGAGGTCATTGAGGCACACATGAAGACATCCCCGCAAATTCACGCCACCCTTCACTGTCAGCGGCCGCTGCCTGTACTTCTTCTGGTCGGCGATTGATCCATTCTTTTATGTTGTCCTCCCACCTTTTTTTTTGGGCCGGGTTCTTCGTCGTCTGCCTTGCACCTATCCCTGGATGATCGTTTTTGCAAGACCATTTATCTCGATATGTGACCGTACCAAGCGAGTTTCCTTTTTTTGACAGTTGCCAAGAGGTCTTCAAAAGGCCCTATTGCTGTTTCAATTCTATCTCGTATTTCCTAATTTGTAACTCGATCTTTGTACGTGAAAAAAGTCTTCGGAAACATTCCATCTCCGTGGCCTGTATCCGTCGCTAAAGGTCAGCTGTAACTGTACATGTCTCACAAGCGTAGAGTAATATTGACAGAACCAATGTATACATAAATCTGATTTTCGTGCAGAATGCTAAACGTTTATCTTGCCAGATTTTGTTAAGCCGTGCAAGTGTGCTATTGTCTTTGCTATTCTGGCCAACACTCACCTTTTTTTTCCTAGTACGCCAGAGATAAAAAGAGACCGCGGGAAAGACATCCAACGGCTTGGTCAGACTCCCTTGCTGTACATAACAACATCACAACAGCCTCTAGAGGTGGGCTTACCACACACTGAACTTCCGTGGCCCAGGTTTGCTGGAGGCGAAGTTGGGACCCGCAGCTGCAAGATGAAGATCACAAGATATTTGGAAACAACATGTTAAAGTACGGTCTGTTGTTGTATCCTCGATGTGCATATTGTTTTAAGAATGTATTTAATAAAACTGTTGCACAAATGTGTTCTCGTTGCTAGGTTAGTCGAGAGGTTTTTAGCCTGATGACTACAGGTTGCTTCGTAACTGCTGTGGCCAAGTCGGGTGGTGGCTCACTTGAATACTTGATTGCTTCAACCACATTATTTAAGGAAGATTGCCTGGTGCAAGATAGCCAAATATTGCTTGAATCTGTGTCTGGTCTTTGCAAACCTGACCAGACTGCAGCAAGTGAATATACGTACGATGCGCATGATGGTGTTACTTCTGGTGTAAACAGCACATACCAACAGACAAGTTTGCAAAATGTCGACATCCTCCGACTTAAACGTAGACATTCGGCAAGAATTAAACATAGAGGAGAACTGGTTTATCAATTCTATTTTGGCTAGAAAATGCAAATACTTTGGTCACATCAAGAGGCACAACGGTCTTGAGAGAACGGTGATGAAAGGTATGGTGCCAGGCAAAAGAGGAAGGGTTAGACCAAGAAGACGATGGCACAAAGATATCCAGAAATGCCTGAGTATGACTGTGGCAGAGGCTGGTGTTCTGGCAAGGGAACGAGTTTCTTTCAGACAGACTGTGATGAGAGCGACCTTCTACAAAGGACATGCTACACGATGATGATAATGATATATATATATATTGAGAGAGAGAGAGAGAGAGAGAGAGAGAGAGAGAGAGAGAGAGAGAGAGAAATACGATATATTGTTTTACACGCGACCTTGCATGCGTGCATGCGCGCGTTAGTGCATAAATATATGTGTGTGTGTGTATTTGCATGCGTGTGTGTATGTGTGTATAAACTCAATTTAAAAAAATTTTATAATGATAGTTTCCTTAACTAACTTCATTTCGTGTAGGGATGCTATGCCCTTTTGCCGAAGTAAACATTGGTCCATTCCGTGAGACTTTTTTGGTCGTAATCGAATATCATATACTGGTTTTGTGCTATTAGGTGTTTATTTTAAATACGTGTGTTACTTCATGGATTACTCAAGTCTTGGATAATAATGAATTACAAGCAATGGTGTGTAATCCTTTTCTTTTTTTTGGACTTGTTCTCCGACAAATCTTCTATAAACTGTAAATCACACTGAGCATTTGAATCATTACACTGATATTTTTTCTAGAACATATCGCCCATTTCTATTACTAACATCAATCACCTGGAATCTAGAATGTATGCTGCTAACTGAATAAAAATGGACTTATTTTCCATTGCGCGACATTTGATACACCCAAACTTGAAATTGAGTATTACCCCATTATCTTCCTGCCTGCGGTTTATTTATGTATTTCACTGCACCACCTTAAGTTGCCAAACATATTGTTTCAATCCAGGTATTGCCAAAACATCATTACTCTAAAGCTACACTTTTGTTTTATTCTGGCAATGATATTAACCTGCACCAGATGAAGGATCTGGAAATGTTGCAGATCTCATTTTGTATGTCCCCGCTCAAATGTTTGTGCGTGTGTGTTTGCTTTTGTCTGCGCGCGCATGCAGTCCGTGCGTGCGTGCCTTTGTGTGCATGTGATTTACTATGTAAAATTCTCTAATATAAATGGATCTTCAAGATTTTGTTTGTAGCTTACGTTAGTGCCCACTGGCTTTAACAAGATGCCCCAGTTACATCTTTACATATATTATCTGTCATAATTTTTGTCTTTAGGTGTATGTGTGTGTGGGCGGGTATTGAGTGTCTGTGGACATGCGCGTGTTTGTTTTTTTAAATTTTTTTTAATTTTGCGTTCGCCTTATTTATTTATTCCCCAAGGCGTGTGTGCGTTACACTATGGTTTTTATTTTGCGCCTGTCGGCCCAGTGCATCCGACTTCAGCATGCATTTTATGTAAGGGTATGCTTACTCCTGCATTTTCTAAGGGTTTGCTTCCCCGGGGTAACGGCCGGTGCTGTGATGGGGATCGAACCCAGCACCTTCTGGTTGTGAGCCTCGCCACTTAACCACTAGGCCACGCCGTCCCCACACCTCTAGTGGCAGACATGTCTTGCCCTATCTTGGGTAGTTTGTCCATTGTTGGTCACCTGGCAATTAACGCTCACTTGTGGCTCTAAGTAACTGCCATCATGCCACAGTTACACACCTGGGCAACTTGACATGACCGGCTAAATCAAGTGAGAGTAGCCGATGGGTCTAATAAACCCCCGGTGATACATGGCTTTTCTGCCTAAACATGTGAAGACTGGCATCTGTGGAATCTACGGAAAAACCACTGGCTGGTCAATGGGCAGCAAGGCGACTACCAGCAACTCATTGTGAAGCGCCTGGAACTAGACAAGACATATAAGACATCCTTGGTCGTCCACTGCTTCCGGATTACTGCTCCAGTCGTCCTGATTATATCTTGCTACTGGATCAAATGGCATCAGAACGAGAGAGTGAGGCAGATCGTACCCAACCCTTCCTCACTTTAATCCATATCACTCGCAAGTTACATATTGTTCACACATACCAAAAGTCTGCTGATTAGAGTAATACTCTTCTGTGTTTCCGATTCTTCTTTGTCTTTTTCGTTCGTTCTCAAACTCCCGCTACCAAGCTCTGAAAAAGGAATTTGCAAGCAGCAGAATGTTGTCAGGACAACAGAATGCGCGTTGTCATAGTTTACAGATTTTCTGCAATATGTGCATCTTTCGGTCGGACACATCCGACTTCAGCAGGCATTTTCGGGAACCGGGTTATCCTTTCCTTCTCTATCTCTTCTCCTTAGCCAGTCTGCGTTGGTGCAGTCTGTTATTCAGAATCACCGCGTGTAGGTAGATAAGATTCTGGGCAGGTCAGTGTATGTCTGTTGGTAAGTAAGATACTACGAGGCGTGTTCAAATGAAACCCGCCCTAGTGAATTTCTTACAAACATGTGAAAGGAACATCAGCAGTTGTGGCAGAATTAAACAGAGCAATTGTTATGAAGCAAACATGCCCCGAGGTTCGTTAAAAAAAAAGTAGTCATAGCCATTCAGACAATGATCTCACTGTTTGGGTAGACATCATATGCCGTTAGAGAAGTCTCCAACAGACGCCCTTCATGGTAAAAAGAAATGCAGTCAGCTTTAGCTTACCAACAGAAATCTGTGATTTGAAATTCTTGGGTTTTGGTGATCCGGAATATTTCTATTGCTTGCTTGATGTTTTCCTGCGAGGCTCAAAGTGGTATCACCACGACTCATCACCTGCCACTATGTTCAACAGAAATTCATCACTTTCTGCTTCGTAACGCAGCAAGTGGTTCAAACTTCAGCCAATACGTTCTTCCTTTTGGTGGTCCGTCAGCATCCCGTGACAGCATCCCGATAATTCATCTCTTCCTAACCTTCGTTTGAACTGCCACAAGCGACACAGCGAATTCCTGTGCTAGCTCTGGTGACGGTCCACTCGTATTGCTGCATTGATGTCGACGATAGCTTCCCTGTCCCAACAATATGGGCCTAACCTGGTCATGGAAGATCTTTCGTTAACTCGCGTCTTTCCTGAAATATCCATGCCCAGTCCTTCACTGCTGTCTTCGACACACTGAAGGGATTCCATACCACACCCACCCCTTTCTCAATGGCCTTGCAGCAAAACCTTTGAATGCGAGGATAAGCAACACGTGCACACTTTACATTCGTATGTGCTTATTACGTCAGATGTGACGTCGTCATACTTCTCGGGCATATGGTCGTCCACGTGCCACAGCACGGGCGGGTTTAATTTAAACACACCTCGTATTTAAGGCTTTACAGTTCAGTGTCTGTTAACATTTGGAATAAGATACTTTTTCTTCTGCGTAGGTTCTCAATCTCCCGCTACCAAGCCCTGAACAGGGTTTTGCAAGTACCAGGATATAGTCTAGAGAACGAAATGCGTTGTGTCGCTAGTTTACAGATTGACTGCGATATTTGCACTTTTCGGTCCGACACATCCGTCTTCGGCAGGAGTAAGATACTATTTAAGGCATTGAAGTTCAGTTTCTGTCAGTTAACATTTGGCAAGTAAGATACTATTTAAGACATTAAAGTTCAGTGTCTGTCTGTTAACATTTGGAAAGTAAGATACTATTTAAGACATTAAAGTTCAGTGTCTGTCTGTTAACATGTAGAAAATAAGATACTATTTAAGACATTACAGTTCAGTGTCTGTCTGTTAACATGTAGAAAATAAGATACTATTTAAGACATTAAAGTTCAGTGTCTGTCTGTTACATATTGAAAATAAGATACTATTTAAGACATTAAAGTTCAGTGTCTGTCTGTTAACATGTAGAAAATAAGATACTATTTAAGACATTACAGTTCAGTGTCTGTCTGTTAACATGTAGAAAATAAGATACTATTTAAGACATTAAAGTTCAGTGTCTGTCCGTTAACATGTAGAAAAAAAGATACTATTTAAGACATTAAAGTTCAGTGTCTGTCCGTTAACATGTAGAAAATAAGATACTATTTAAGACATTAAAGTTCAGTGTCTGTCCGTTAACATGTAGAAAATAAGATACTATTTAAGACATTAAAGTTCAGTGTCTGTCTGTTACATATTGAAAATAAGATACTATTTAAGACATTAAAGTTCAGTGTCTGTCTGTTAACATGTAGAAAATAAGATACTATTTAAGACATTACAGTTCAGTGTCTGTCTGTTAACATGTAGAAAATAAGATACTATTTAAGACATTAAAGTTCAGTGTCTGTCTGTTACATATTGAAAATAAGATACTATTTAAGACATTAAAGTTCAGTGTCTGTCTGTTAACATGTAGAAAATAAGATACTATTTAAGACATTACAGTTCAGTGTCTGTCTGTTAACATGTAGAAAATAAGATACTATTTAAGACATTAAAGTTCAGTGTCTGTCCGTTAACATGTAGAAAATAAGATACTATTTAAGACATTAAAGTTCAGTGTCTGTCTGTTACATATTGAAAATAAGATACTATTTAAGACATTAAAGTTCAGTGTCTGTCTGTTAACATGTAGAAAATAAGATACTATTTAAGACATTACAGTTCAGTGTCTGTCTGTTAACATGTAGAAAATAAGATACTATTTAAGACATTAAAGTTCAGTGTCTGTCCGTTAACATGTAGAAAATAAGATACTATTTAAGACATTAAAGTTCAGTGTCTGTCCGTTAACATGTAGAAAATAAGATACTATTTAAGACATTAAAGTTCAGTGTCTGTCCGTTAACATGTAGAAAATAAGATACTATTTAAGACATTAAAGTTCAGTGTCTGTCTGTTACATATTGAAAATAAGATACTATTTAAGACATTAAAGTTCAGTGTCTGTCTGTTAACATGTAGAAAATAAGATACTATTTAAGACATTAAAGTTCAGTGTCTGTCCGTTAACATGTAGAAAAAAAGATACTATTTAAGACATTAAAGTTCAGTGTCTGTCCGTTAACATGTAGAAAATAAGATACTATTTAAGACATTAAAGTTCAGTGTCTGTCCGTTAACATGTAGAAAATAAGATACTATTTAAGACATTAAAGTTCAGTGTCTGTCTGTTACATATTGAAAATAAGATACTATTTAAGACATTAAAGTTCAGTGTCTGTCTGTTAACATGCAGAAAATAAGATACTATTTAAGACATTACAGTTCAGTGTCTGTCTGTTAACATGTAGAAAATAAGATACTATTTAAGACATTAAAGTTCAGTGTCTGTCTGTTACATATTGAAAATAAGATACTATTTAAGACATTAAAGTTCAGTGTCTGTCTGTTAACATGTAGAAAATAAGATACTATTTAAGACATTACAGTTCAGTGTCTGTCTGTTAACATGTAGAAAATAAGATACTATTTAAGACATTAAAGTTCAGTGTCTGTCCGTTAACATGTAGAAAATAAGATACTATTTAAGACATTAAAGTTCAGTGTCTGTCTGTTACATATTGAAAATAAGATACTATTTAAGACATTAAAGTTCAGTGTCTGTCTGTTAACATGTAGAAAATAAGATACTATTTAAGACATTACAGTTCAGTGTCTGTCTGTTAACATGTAGAAAATAAGATACTATTTAAGACATTAAAGTTCAGTGTCTGTCCGTTAACATGTAGAAAATAAGATACTATTTAAGACATTAAAGTTCAGTGTCTGTCCGTTAACATGTAGAAAATAAGATACTATTTAAGACATTAAAGTTCAGTGTCTGTCCGTTAACATGTAGAAAATAAGATACTATTTAAGACATTAAAGTTCAGTGTCTGTCTGTTACATATTGAAAATAAGATACTATTTAAGACATTAAAGTTCAGTGTCTGTCTGTTAACATGTAGAAAATAAGATACTATTTAAGACATTAAAGTTCAGTGTCTGTCTGTTACATATTGAAAATAAGATACTATTTAAGACATTAAAGTTCAGTGTCTGTCTGTTAACATGTAGAAAATAAGATACTATTTAAGACATTACAGTTCAGTGTCTGTCTGTTAACATGTAGAAAATAAGATACTATTTAAGACATTAAAGTTCAGTGTCTGTCTGTTACATATTGAAAATAAGATACTATTTAAGACATTAAAGTTCAGTGTCTGTCTGTTAACATGTAGAAAATAAGATACTATTTAAGACATTACAGTTCAGTGTCTGTCTGTTAACATGTAGAAAATAAGATACTATTTAAGACATTAAAGTTCAGTGTCTGTCCGTTAACATGTAGAAAATAAGATACTATTTAAGACATTAAAGTTCAGTGTCTGTCTGTTACATATTGAAAATAAGATATTATTTAAGACATTAAAGTTCAGTGTCTGTCTGTTAACATGTAGAAAATAAGATACTATTTAAGACATTACAGTTCAGTGTCTGTCTGTTAACATGTAGAAAATAAGATACTATTTAAGACATTAAAGTTCAGTGTCTGTCCGTTAACATGTAGAAAATAAGATACTATTTAAGACATTAAAGTTCAGTGTCTGTCCGTTAACATGTAGAAAATAAGATACTATTTAAGACATTAAAGTTCAGTGTCTGTCCGTTAACATGTAGAAAATAAGATACTATTTAAGACATTAAAGTTCAGTGTCTGTCTGTTACATATTGAAAATAAGATACTATTTAAGACATTAAAGTTCAGTGTCTGTCTGTTAACATGTAGAAAATAAGATACTATTTAAGACATTACAGTTCAGTGTCTGTCTGTTAACATGTAGAAAATAAGATACTATTTAAGACATTAAAGTTCAGTGTCTGTCTGTTACATATTGAAAATAAGATACTATTTAAGACATTAAAGTTCAGTGTCTGTCTGTTAACATGTAGAAAATAAGATACTATTTAAGACATTACAGTTCAGTGTCTGTCTGTTAACATGTAGAAAATAAGATACTATTTAAGACATTAAAGTTCAGTGTCTGTCCGTTAACATGTAGAAAATAAGATACTATTTAAGACATTAAAGTTCAGTGTCTGTCCGTTAACATGTAGAAAATAAGATACTATTTAAGACATTAAAGTTCAGTGTCTGTCCGTTAACATGTAGAAAATAAGATACTATTTAAGACATTAAAGTTCAGTGTCTGTCCGTTAACATGTAGAAAATAAGATACTATTTAAGACATTAAAGTTCAGTGTCTGTCCGTTAACATGTAGAAAATAAGATACTATTTAAGACATTAAAGTTCAGTGTCTGTCTGTTACATATTGAAAATAAGATACTATTTAAGACATTAAAGTTCAGTGTCTGTCTGTTAACATGTAGAAAATAAGATACTATTTAAGACATTAAAGTTCAGTGTCTGTCTGTTACATATTGAAAATAAGATACTATTTAAGACATTAAAGTTCAGTGTCTGTCCGTCAACATTCGGATACAAAGAACGTTTTTTCGACATTAAAGTTCAGTTTCTATCTCTTACATGTGGATAGCAATATACTATTTAAGATGGAGGGGTGGGTGGCCGAACGATTTTGATATCGGCCCTCAAACCATTGAGGCACGAGTTCAAAAACTTGATATGGTATTGGCATTTTTCAATTGGAGGCTAAATATACAGCTAGCACGTACACTGTGTGACGACGGCAGGAACAAGCTACATTTCTTCCTCAGTCGCATAAATCCACCAGATGGACCTCAACAATAGGAATAAAGACATTGATTATAGTGGATTTTTTATGTGAACAGGAGAAATTAGGTTACGGAATCATCGGCGAAGACGTCAGGGATATAGGACGAAAAAGATAGAAGTTAGAGGAAGTGGCAATGGGAAGAACAAATCATTAGATAGAAGCGTAACAACATAGCTAGACATGCATTACAACGGAACCCACAAGAGAAGAGAGGTGGGGCAAAAATAAGAGAACGTGGTATATAAAGATGTAAGAGCAATTGCAGAACATTTTATGGAAAAGTATCAGAGAACGAACTTGAGATCAGATTAAGAATGAGGGTTTTCAACGTTTTTGTTCAATGGCCACACTCTCCTGTCACATATTCGAAGCGTGTTCAAATGAAACCGGACCTAACTGCGCCAAGTGAATTTACGTACGATGCGCATGATGACGTCACTTCTGATGTAAACAGAACACACTAACCGTCAAGTTTACAAAATTTCATTATCCTCTGACTCATAGTTTCCTCAGCAGACTGGTGAAAACATGACGTATGTAATACGTAATCAACCCCAGAGTTGATCAGCCAGCAGTGATTCGGTTTCTAACAGCTGAAGGATGTCGACCAGTTGACATTCATCGCATAATGCAGGCAGTGTATTGTGACATAAGTGTGGCGAACGTAAGCTCCGGCGACGGTCCACCCGAATTGCTGCATCAATTTTGGCGGTGGCATCTTCTGACGCATCAATATGCGCATGATCTGGTCTCGGAAGATATTTCTTTAACTAACGCACTTCTTTAATCATCGTTGTCCAGTTCTTCACTGTTGTCTTCTATGCACTTTTGTGCCCCCGCTCGCTGATCAACGGTCTGCTGGGGAAATTATGAGTCGGAGGACAAAGAAATTTTGCAAACTTCACGGTTGGTATGTGCTGTTTACACCAGAAGTGACGTCATCATACGCATCGTACGTATGATCACTTGGTTAATATGAATACGTCTCGAATTATTCTCGGTGAACTGAAATTAAAAATCTTAATTTTATATTTTCTAACGTATTCTAGCTATTATTTGTGAATTAAAGTGGATTATCAGCTCAATGTTTGTAGTAGATGCGAGGTATTGGCAATGACGAATCTGATGTTCTTTTTTATATAAATGTGAGAAATAATACGAAGATATAACATAGGCTATTGTTTCTTCCATTGCTGTTTGTGAGTGTATGGGAGAGATTGACAAAGAGTGAATGAGAGAGAGCGAGTGTAAGAGTGAGAGAGAGAGAGTGAGAGAGAGAGAGAGAGAGAGAGAGAGAGAGAGAGAGAGAGAGAGCGAGCGAAAGAAGTTTCTACAAACTGACGCGGAAGAAAGAGATAAAGGGACAGAACCAAATTAAACTCAAACGTACAGTAAAGAAGGAACAGTTATCTAAAGTAGGTATCACATCCAATTTAACTAAGGAATCATCAGGTAGCATGTCCTTTGTAGAATGTCTCTCCCATCACAGTCTATCTGAAAGAAACTCGTTCCCTTGCCAAAACACCAGCCTCCGCCAGTCATACTCAGGCATTCCTGGATATATTGGTACCATCCTCTTCTTGGTCTACCCCTTCCTCTTTTGCCTGGTACAATACCTTCCATCACCGTCCTCTCAAGACCGGTGTGTCTCTTGATGTGACCAAAGTATTTGCATTTCCTAGCCAAAATGGAATTGATAAACCAGTTCTTCTCTATGCTCAACTCTTGCCGAATATCTGCATTTGTTTTTTTCTATGTCCAGGTTATTCTGAAGATCTTTCTGTAACATTTAACTCGAAAGATTCGATTCTTTGTCTAGAAGTTTTGGTAATCGTCCATGATTCACAGCCATTAGCTGCCACTGGAAAAACACAGGCTCTCAATATTTTTACTTTTATCATTTTTTTGGTGCCCTGCCATAATTTTTTCAGGCTGTTCAGTCTCTGCATTGCCATAGCTAGTCTTCTTCTGATTTCTTTCGAGCAGTCGCCATTTTTGTCAATTCTGGAGCCCAGATATTCAAAATGTGTGACGTGATCTATTTCCTCACCACCCACTGTAAATTTATTTTGTGTTTTGTCTGAGGTCATTATCTTTGTTTTATTTATGTTTATGAACAGATTTCGATCTTTACTATGTCCATTAACGGCTGAAAGTAGCTGCTCTAGCCCTTCTGTACTTCTTGATAGTATCACTGTGTCATCTGCGTATCATAACTCTGGAATCTCGTACTCCCAATCGTAAAATGGGTCGAATGTGTCAATGTTCACATCTTCTTGAACATTTCTTATGATACATTCCGCATATATGTTGTACAGATAAGGTGAGAGGATACATCCCTGTCGGACTCCCTTTTGTCCTGCAAACCAATACAATGTTTGCCCAGATACTCGGCCAGCGGCTTGTTGATCTTGGTATAATGTTTCAATGAGATGGACTATGTGCAAAGGAAACCCCATTTCCTTCATGATTCTCCACAGATTTTGATGTTTTACCGTGTCGAAGGCCTTAGTGTAATCAACGAAACATGTGAACAGGTCTACATTACGCTCTCTATATTTTTCATAGATATTCCTTAAATTGAATATGTGGTCCCGGGTCCCTCTGTCTTTCCTAAAACCTACCTGAACTACGTGAATTTCAGATTCAAACCGTTTCTCTATCCTTCTTAACATGATTCGCAAGAGTATCTTGCTAGCGTGGCTGATCAGCGCGCTAGTTCGGTAGTTCGTGCACAGTTTTAGGTTGCCTTTTTTCGGGAGGGGAATATAAATTGATTTCATCCATGCTTCTGGTCACTCTGCACTGTGCCATATCTGTTTACACAGCTTGTGGTAGACTCGAGCACATGCCTCTCCTCCTGCTTGTATTAGCTCTGCTGGGATATCATCGCATCCTGGGGACTTTCCCTTTTTAAGGCTTTTAATTACAGAGCGTACTTCTTCCAATGTTGGTTCAGGTTCTTTCTCATCATTTGGTAGAATTGTAACTGAGCGCTTTGTGCTATCTCCATACAGGGTTCTGAAGTACTCTCTCCATCTATTCAGTATGTTTTTGGTTTCTGTTAATGTGTTATCCTCTTTGTCATTTATGACATGTGGAACCGGATGGAACTCCCTTGTCAGTGTTCTTATTGCTTTAAATGCATCTCTCTCTCTCTCTCTGACTAAGGAATACACATTTATATTACAATAAAAATGGGGGTGAGAGTAAATAAGTCCAGCAGCTTACCTTCTATAAGTCCAGCACCTTTCCTCCTATATGTCCAGCAGCTTACCTCCTATGTCCAGCAGCTTACCTCCTATATGTCCAGCAGCTTACCTCCTATGTCCAGCTTACCTCCTATATGTCCGCCGGTTACCTCCTATGTCCAGCTTACCTCCTATATGTCCGCCGGTTACCTCCTATGTCCAGCTTACCTCCTATATGTCCAGCAGCTTACCTCCTATGTCCAGCAGCTTACCTCTTATATGTCCAGCAGCTTACCTCCTATGTCCAGCTTACCTCCTATATGTCCGCCGGTTACCTCCTATGTCCAGCTTACCTCCTATATGTCCAGCAGCTTACCTCCTATGTCCAGCAGCTTACCTCTTATATGTCCAGCAGCTTACCTCCTATGTCCAGCTTACCTCCTATATGTCCGCCGGTTACCTCCTATGTCCAGCTTACCTCCTATATGTCCAGCAGCTTACCTTCTATATGTCCATCATTGATGAACGAGCTATGTCGGGATTCCGAATACGACAGGGGCTTACAACTTGCTGCAGTCCTTGAGCGGAATAAATGTTTTGCGGTGAGTAATGAGCTCAAAAGCCAGACACCGTTATAAGTGGGTGGATAACATCAGGAGATGGACTGGAAAGAGTCTATCAGATTGCCTCAATATGGCAAGAGGTAGAGTACAATAGAGATCAATAGCAGCCGACCTTCGATGCGGAGATGGCACTTGAACTTAACTGAACTGAAGGAGTTCTGTTAAAACTGCATTAATTATGTATATATTTAACCATGGATTGATCATTATCAGAATTAAATGAAAGAACCACTTAGCAAAGTAACCAGTACCGCTACATTTTTTCACAATCAAATCATTCAGACGCAGTTCAAACCCAGAAGAGTCGCAGAACAGTGAGTCCCTATCCACAGTAACATTCAAGGCAACGAAGAGGCAGACAGGGTGGCGAAAGAAGGCTACCATAACCAGATTCAAGTGTGACCTACGAAGAGTCCAAAAGGTTTGTTATGGCATGATACACGGACAAATGTGAAACAGAGCATACTGGCTACACATGAAAATATTCTTATTACGAGTTGAACAAAAGATAGCAGGCGGTGGTCTTCTGACTTCGCAAAGGCCACAACAGACTGAGGTACCACCTATTCAATAAACTGAAGATAGGTGCTACTGATAAATGCACCTGTGGTACTGGAAAAATACTCCTGAACATCTGCTGCACAATTGTCCGACATACGAGGACCAGAGAAAGTACATGTGGACGTCACCAGTAACAACACTAGACGAGCTATATGGCAGTGTTGACAACCTCAGGATGATCTCTAATGAACAAATTCAAGTCGACGTCTGACAGTACATAAAGAAGAAGAAGACGAATTTCTTCCCAAATGTCGAGTGCATGAGCTGCAGCGGCCAGCGACTCATATCTGACTGCTAGCATCAGGGCAAGCCAACCAGAGCTGCAAAGACCCTGCTACACATCCACGTTGTGATCCTGGATAACCGGCTGCAACAGAGCAGACTGGCTAAAGAGAAGGGATCGAAGTGGGAAGGATAACCTGGTACTAAAAAAATGCCCCCTGAAATCGGATGTTTTGGACCGAAAGGTGTAAATATGAAATTAAGATGTAAACTATCACACAGCGCATTCCGTTCTTTGGACTATATTCTGCTACTTGCATTTCTCAGTGCTTGGTAATGAGAGATTTAAAACGACAGAAGCCAAGCCATTCTAACACGTCTCATTCAGCTGAAACAAGTATTGTATCGAGTAAGAACACAATCTTCCAACATAAGGCAGAACACATTAAACTTAACAAGTTAACAAGTATTTAAACAAGATCAACCCTGCAAACAAACATGACTACTGCAACTACACCTACCCATATGAGACTGGGCAACATGTCCTGCTAGCTAGCCCAGGACTCGTCAAAGACAGAGATAAGTTACTGCCTAGTACTCAAGCAATCGCTAATGTTCTACAGTTCCAATTACCAGCCACAAAACACCTGCAATTTCTTCTTCTTCTTCTTTTTCGTATGCAGTCAGACAGTAACCATTATTTTTTCGAAAAAAGCGGCGGTCATCCTGAGGCTGTCGACACTGCCATAGAGCTTGTCTTGCAGTTCCACTGGTGATGGCCACATCTGCTCTCTCTGATCCTCGTATGTCGGGCAGTTCTGCAGCAGATGTTCAGTGGTAATTTTACTGGTACCGCACGGGCATTCGTCGGTACCACCTATCTTTAATTTGTTGAATAGATGGTACCTCAGTCTATTGTGGCCAGTGCGAAGTCTGAAGACAACGACCTGCTCTCTTCTGTTCAACTGGTAATAGGCATCGTTTTTGGTGTAACCAGTATGTTCGGTTTCCCATTTGGTCATGTATCTGGCTTTGATAAGCCGTTTTGACTCTTCGTACGTCATACTAGTATCTGTTTGTGGTAGTCATGCACCTTCTTTTGCCAGTCTGTCTGCCTCCTCGTTGCCTTGGATGTTGCAGTGTGATGGGACCCACTGTACCACTACCCTTTTTGGTGCGGACTGCTGGCACAGTTGGCAGAGTGCTGCTCTTAAGTCATTAAGCTCAGTGTTTTTCTGGCTTTTTAGCGCTGTGACTACGGCGAGAGCATCTGTAAGCAGGACTATATGGCTTTCATTTTCTTTGTGTGTCACCATTTCTTCCACTGCCACCCTCAGTGCCTCTGCCTCCGCTCTGAAATTGATTGTGTACTTACCAGTAGCGAATGATGCAATTTCTTCAACTTGACATTGACTGCAAAAGAGCGAACAGCTCAGCAAATCTAGTTAACCAACAGCAATAACAACAACAGCAACAACACTATCGAAATATATCAGAGCCATGAATGACGAAACCCCGTCAAATAAACAAATTACTATCAAGCAGGGCGAGAACTTGATCACAGGTAAGAAAGCCGCAAACGCCTTTGTCGATCACTATGCCAGAGCAAACCACATCGAGGTCCCTGCAGATAAGCATACAGACATTAGCGAAGAGCTAAAGGGACACGAAAACATAAATACGGCTCCTGAAGAGCACATGATGGCCAAACTAACAATGCGCGAAATGGAAGAGGCTATGAGAACACTAAAGAAAAGGAAATCTCCCGGAAAAGACGGGATAACAAACGAAATGCTGATGGGGCTGGGCCAAACAGCGAAGAAAAAACTACTATCAGTCCTGAACCAAAGCTGGAAAAGGGGTATTGTACCCCAGGCATGGAAAGATGCAATACTGGTACCAGTACCAAAAACAGGAAAGGACAAAACAGATCCAAATGGATACAGGCCCATAAGCCTACTGAGCTGTGTCGGCAAGCTGATGGAACGGATGATAAACACCAGACTGATGTGGCATCTGGAAGAAAAACGAATACTAATTCCACAGCAAGCCGGCTTTAGACAGCACAGATCCACTGAGGACCAGGTCATCCTCATAGCCCAGGAGATAATAGATGCCTACCAGGCACAGAAACACACAGTAGCTGTTTGGGTGGATCTGGAAAAGGTATTTGACAAAGTCTGGAAGGATGGACTTAGAGTCAAGCTAAGAAGAAGTGATGTCTGTGGGAAGATGTACAATGATCAACCACTACCTCAAACAAAGAACGGCCAGAGTCCAAGTACAAGGGCAGATTAGCAAAAAGGTGACACTCGAGCAGGGAGTACCCCAAGGGGGAGTATTGTCACCCACACTCTTCCTGGTATATATAAACGATATTACAGAGAATATACCAAGAAGAGTCCATAGCTCAATGTTTGCAGACGATCTGGCTATGTGGACCTCTGAAAAGAATCTCACCATAGCAAGAAATCGGATGCAGACGGCCCTAACATCGCTGGAAGAGTGGGCGAACTCATGGCTGGTCAAAATAAACGAGGAGAAAACCACGTGCACAATATTCTCGCTCTCATTAAAACCCCAAAGTACCAAATTAAGCCTAAATGGCAAAATCCTGCAGCCAAACGACAACCCAACCTATCTGGGAGTCACATTTGATCGGCGCATGACATGGAAAAGTCAGATTGAGAGAAACCGAATGAAAGCCAGAGAAAGAATGGCGATCATGAGGAAACTTGCTGGCACAAGCTGGGTAGCAGACGAAGGCATACTAAAGAAACTGTACACTGGAAGAGTGAGACCAGTTCTCGAGTATGGCATTGCGGCATGGACAACAGCAGCGAAGGCGAACTTCGATAAAGTTAACAAACTTCAAAACCAAGCCATGAGAATTATAACAGGTGGCATGAAGTCAACGCCAATTGTAGAACTTGAAATGCTTTCAAAACTGCAATCCATGACCGATAGAAGAGACTGCAGAGCCCAGCTGCAGTCAGAGAAACTCCGAAGACTGACGGACCACTCAATGTACCAGAGACTAAACAATTTGGGAACTGGGAAACTAAAGCGGAGAAACTTTGCAGAAATAGCCAAAGCAAAGATGCACGAAGATCCCATAAACGCACTAACAACACCAAAACCCATCACAACTGTACGAAAACCTACTTGGAGGCAGGATATATTTCCAGAGGTGGTAGAAAATATTCCAGGTATTGCAAACAAAAACTGCCAGACTGAAAAAGAAAGGAGAGACACTACCCTAAGCTTCATAACGAAAAGCTACCCAAGCATGGATGACCCATGCATACACCGACGGTTCTGTAACAAACACTACACAGAAAGGAGGGGCAGGAGCATTCCTGAACCTACCAAATGGCAGAAAAATAACACTGTCGTTCGCTACTGGTAAGTACACAAGCAATTTCAGAGCGGAGGCAGAGGCACTGAGGGCGGCAGTGGAAGAAATGGTAACACACAGTGAAAATGAGAGCCATATAGTCCTGCTGACAGATGCTCTCGCCGTAGTCACAGCGCTAAAAAGCCAGAAAAACACTGAGCTTAATGACTTAAGAGCAGCACTCTGCAAACTGTGCCAGCAGTCCGCACCAAAAAGGGTAGTGGTACAGTGGGTTCCGTCACACTGCAACATCCAAGGCAACGAGGAGGCAGACAGACTGGCAAAAGAAGGTGCATGACTACCACAAACAGATACTAGTATGACGTACGAAGAGTCAAAACGGCTTATCAAAGCCAGATACATGACCAAATGGGAAACCGAACATACTGGTTACACCAAAAACGATGCCTATTACCAGTTGAACAGAAGAGAGCAGGTCGTTGTCTTCAGACTTCGCACTGGCCACAATAGACTGAGGTACCATCTATTCAACAAATTAAAGATAGGTGGTACCGACGAATGCCCGTGCGGTACCAGTAAAATTACCACTGAACATCTGCTGCAGAACTGCCCGACATACGAGGATCAGAGAGAGCAGATGTGGCCATTGCCAGTGGAACTGCAAGACAAGCTCTATGGTAGTGGCGAGAGTCTCAGGATGACCGCCGCTTTTTTCGAAAAAATAATGGTTACTGTCTGACTGTGTACGCAGAAGAAGAAGAAGAAGAAGAAGAAGTATCGAGTAAGAGCACAAACTTCCAACATAAGGCAGAACACATTAAACTTAACAAGTTAACAAGTATTTAAAAAAGATCAACCTTGCAAACAAACATGACTACTGTAACTACACCTACCCATATGAGACGGGGCAACATGTCCTGCTAGCTAGCCCAGGACTCGTCAAAGACAGAGATAAGTTACTGCCTAGTACTCAAGCAATCGCTAATGTTCTACAGTTCCAATTACCAGCCACAAAACACCTGCAATTTCTTCTTCTTCTTCTTTTTCGTACGCAGTCAGACAGTAACCATTATTTTTTCGAAAAAAGCGGCCGTCATCCTGAGGCTGTCGACACTGCCATAGAGCTTGTCTTGCAGTTCCACTGGTGATGGCCACATCTGCTCTCTCTGATCCTCGTATGTCGGGCAGTTCTGCAGCAGATGTTCAGTTGTAATTTTACTGGTACCGCACGGGCATTCGTCGGTACCACCTATCTTTAATTTGTTGAATAGATGGTACCTCAGTCTATTGTGGCCAGTGCGAATTCTGAAGACAACGACCTGCTCTCTTCTGTTCAACTGGTAATAGGCATCGTTTTTGGTGTAACCAGTATGTTCGGTTTCCCATTTGGTCATGTATCTGGCTTTGATAAGCCGTTTTGACTCTTCGTACGTCATACTAGTATCTGTTTGTGGTAGTCTTGCACCTTCTTTTGCCAGTCTGTCTGCCTCCTCGTTGCCTTGGATGTTGCAGTGTGATGGGACCCACTGTACCACTACCCTTTTTGGTGCGGACTGCTGGCACAGTTGGCAGAGTGCTGCTCTTAAGTCATTAAGCTCAGTGTTTTTCTGGCTTTTTAGCGCTGTGACTACGGCGAGAGCATCTGTAAGCAGGACTATATGGCTTTCATTTTCTTTGTGTGTCACCATTTCGTCCACTGCCGCCCTCAGTGCCTCTGCCTCCGCTCTGAAATTGATTGTGTACTTACCAGTAGCGAATGATGCAATTTCTTCAACTTGACATTGACTGCAAAAGAGCGAACAGCTCAGCAAATCTAGTTAACCAACAGCAATAACAACAACAGCAACAACACTATCGAAATATATCAAGCAATCATAGAAACATAAACTTATTTACACATAAATAACTTAACTTAACTAACTTAACGTCTTTATACTGGTGTAGAAGACTCCGCAGTCTGTATACAACTAGTTTCATTTGCATTTCCTTGCTCTATAAGCGATGCGCATCCAATCTATTTTTAAATGCATTATTGTCTTTGCCTCCACAACCTCCTGTGGCAATAAATTTTAAGCATTCACCACCCTCTGACATGAGAATTATTTCCTAACATCTAATCAGAACATTTTTTCAGTTACTTTGTAGCGATGCCCTCTTGTTCTTGTAGGTGGTTGCATTTGAAAAAAACTTGTTATAATGTAATTTATCCTTTTCTTTGATTATCTTATGATCCTGTATTAAGTCACTTCGAATTCTTATCTGTTCTAGACACTGTAACCTGGGTTTTTTTAGTCTTTCCTCATAACTGTAATTCTGGAATCCCCCTATCAGCTTTGTTGCTCCTCTTTGTATCCTTTCCAGCATGTTTACATCCCCTCTACGACAAGGACTCCACACCTATACACATTACTCCAATCTATATCTAACTAATGCTGTATACAGTTTGACTATCACTTCCTTGCTCCAGTGTTTAATATTTCTTTTTCTCATACCTAACATTGCATTTGCCTTTTTCACTGCTACCTGAACTTGCTCCCTCATATTACCTGTATAATCTATTATAACCTCTTGGTCAATTTCCTTTCTTCATCAATCTTATATTGTTCTCACTCATTTCCTTACTATATTCAATATAGGATTTACAAATGTGGAGGACTGTACATTTATCTACATTAAACTCAATTTGCCAGCTCACAGACCATTCTCTAACTTGATCTAAATATGACCTCCTTCAGTTTCCATCAGTATTAGTTGCTGTTGTATTCTGTGCCACATATCTCTCTGTTTGTTATTGCCTCCAACCTGCCACAGTGTTTCAAACAAAGAACAACGATTTGTCTTCTCATGTGTGTAAATTAATTGCATTTAATATGTACACAAGCTATTTATTACAAATTACTAATGACAATGAACACTGCTTGCGCAAGATATGAACCAATATACAATAACAAGAGAATAAAGCATACATGTGAAAACAAGCAAAGACAAATGTACAAAAATGAACAAATTCAAACACTGAGGTATTTGTATAAAAGTTGTGAACCAATTTACATACATAAGAAAAAGTTACATTTACAAATGGCATTAACAATAATATTAGGAAATTACTTATTATGTATTAATCAATGGTCTCAGATAAATAAGAAATAAGACCACCTTGTAAATACCAACACGATTAGAGTTGAGATGGAGAAAGGGACAGGTAGTCAAGGTTAAGTTGAGAAAGTCGAAAGTATAACTAGGATTTGGATTGAAACTAATTCCTTCTTCTAACTGGGCAGGAAGGTGACTAAGGAGGTTAGTACACTGCCCTAGTAGTCTCATGTGGATTTTTTTTAATGTAATGGAAACCACAGCAGCAAGAGTGCAAAAATTGCTTTACCTAGGCTTCCTGCAAGGAACAATATAATGTAATAATTAATATTATGAAAAAAAAAGAACTATAAGCTCTAACTATAAATCAATCAATCAATAAATCAATCCATCAATCAAAACCTTATCAACTCCATGTGGGGCATAGGTGTTCAACGAATTAATGCCATGTTGTCTGACCGTTTACCCATGTATATCTATTGAAGTATTTGTAGTTTAAAGTTTCTACAGGACGGAGTAACCAGCCGAATGCCCAACCCTCCTTAGTCGCCTCTTACAACATGCCAGGTAAGTTACAGTTTGACTACTCTCTGCTCAACATTCAGACCCTGATAACACTTGAGCTATACAACACAATTTCTACAAATATTAAACAATTATCAACCAATTTCTGAAACCTTGCAAAAGATCACACCCATTGTTGATAACAGAATAGTTATACCTATTTTGAAAAACAAAAAGCCACACCTATGTTTGTTAACAGAATGGCTACATGTAATGTTTGATAACAAAATGACTGCACCTATAATTGATAATTTAATTTAATTTTTCACATGGCTAAACCTATACCTATTTTTGATTTTAAAAATGGCTACACCTTTTTGTTATTAAAAAAAATGGCCCACCTTTTCTGCTAGCATAATGATCACATGTATGTTTGATAACAAAATGGCAACACTTTTTTTAAATGAAAAAAAATGGCTACACCTATTTTCGAAAACAAAATGGCCACACCTGTTTTTGATAACTGACATTATTAGATAATCATACAGGACCTTCTGTATTGATTTGATCGATTGTCTTAGAAGATCTCAATAGTTGTAAAATGATTGCCAGATACACAGTTTATAATTTGTCATAACAAAATTATTGAGAGAAAATACTTGTACAAACTGGTGTACGGCTGTACACTAACGAAAATGAACAGAATTGTACAAGTTATGTGTGGCCTGTATACCAATTAGTTACCTAATCTTTCTTCTTTATTCACATATTCTTGATCAGTAGCTAATATTTTTTATATATTTGCATACTTTGTTACATTGGTAATATTTTTGTATTTACATATTTTTGTTACGTTGGTAATATTTATTCTTCATTCCCATACATTTGTTAAATTGCTATAGCTGAGTAGTAAAGGCCTCTAAAGAATCAAAAGGGCAGAATTGTGGGGTTTTATCTCTCACAAATTTCAAGTGCCCCCTGATCTCATGGGTGATGAGACCAGCACCTAGTCATATTAGAGATTGACGAAAAACACAGAGATCCATGTAAACCCTGTATCGTATCCAGAACACTTGACAACTGACAATCGGTAACAGTAGGCTGTTAGTTATTGTCCATGTACATTGTTTGTAAAGTCTTCTACCCAATTCGCAAATTTACCTTCCACCAGGCCTAATTTTGCGAAATATAGAAAGTCTTCGTCTACTTGGCAACAAAAATAACTGCCTGTGCGAATACCAGGATTCCAAGCTAATCTTTCTTCTTTTTTCATATTTTCTTAAGTTGTTAAATATTCATTTTCATTGACACTTATGAAAGAAATGTCAACTTTTTCTCAAATCTTCACACATTGTGTACAGGTCTGACATTTATTTGTACATGAATGCAGAAAGGTATTACACAAATAAATTATACAACCCATCTTTGCTTGACTAATCAACGCATGTAATTATTCATTTGTTAACTCATTTATGTATTGATTTATCAACTAATAAGCTTGTTAATTTATTCTTCAACACATTCTTTTATCCTTTCACTGATCGATTCATACATCAAATCATTCAATTATTCATTTCTGATTTATTCATACATCAAATCATTAAATTATTCATTTCTGATTTATTCATACATCAAATCATTCAATTATTCATTTCTGATTTATTCATACATCAAATCATTCAATTATTCATTTCTGATTTATTCATACATCAAATCATTCAATTATTCATTTCTGATTTATTCATACATCAAATCATTCAATTATTCATTTCTGATTTATTCATACATCAAATCATTCAATTATTCATTTCTGATTTATTCATACATCAAATCATTCAATTATTCATTTCTGATTTATTCATACATCAAATCATTCAATTATTCATTTCTGATTTATTCATACATCAAATCATTCAATTATTCATTTCTGATTTATTCATACATCAAATCATTCAATTATTCATTTCTGATTTATTCATACATCAAATCATTCAATTATTCATTTCTGATTTATTCATACATCAAATCATTCAATTATTCATTTCTGATTTATTCATACATCAAATCATTCAATTATTCATTTCTGATTTATTCATACATCAAATCATTCAATTATTCATTTCTGATTTATTCATACATCAAATCATTCAATTATTCATTTCTGATTTATTCATACATCAAATCATTCAATTATTCATTTCTGATTTATTCATACATCAAATCATTCAATTATTCATTTCTGATTTATTCATACATCAAATCATTCAATTATTCATTTCTGATTTATTCATACATCAAATCATTCAATTATTCATTTCTGATTTATTCATACATCAAATCATTCAATTATTCATTTCTGATTTATTCATACATCAAATCATTCAATTATTCATTTCTGATTTATTCATAAATCAAATCATTCAATTATTCATTTCTGATTTATTCATACATCAAATCATTCAATTATTCATTTCTGATTTATTCATACATCAAATCATTCAATTATTCATTTCTGATTTATTCATACATCAAATTATTCAATTATTCATTTCTGATTTATTCATACATCAAATCATTCAATTATTCATTTCTGATTTATTCATACATCAAATCATTCAATTATTCATTTCTGATTTATTCATACATCAAATCATTCAATTATTCATTTCTGATTTATTCATACATCAAATCATTCAATTATTCATTTCTGATTTATTCATACATCAAATCATTCAATTATTCATTTCTGATTTATTCATACATCAAATCATTCAATTATTCATTTCTGATTTATTCATACATCAAATCATTCAATTATTCATTTCTGATTTATTCATACATCAAATCATTCAATTATTCATTTCTGATTTATTCATACATCAAATCATTCAATTATTCATTTCTGATTTATTCATACATCAAATCATTCAATTATTCATTTCTGATTTATTCATACATCAAATCATTCAATTATTCATTTCTGATTTATTCATACATCAAATCATTCAATTATTCATTTCTGATTTATTCATACATCAAATCATTCAATTATTCATTTCTGATTTATTCATACATCAAATCATTAAATTATTCATTTCTGATTTATTCATACATCAAATCATTAAATTATTCATTCATTTATAAACTCAGTCAGGCATTGTTAACTCGTGTGAATTTTAATTCATGTTCATGCATTATTCATCTAATTTGAGTGGCAGAGTGACCAAGTGGTGAAATGCCTATTTCACAATCCCAACGTACCAGGTTCAAATCCCGCCATGTACAGTTTGGCAGATAAGTTTGTTTGTTTTTGTTGCTCCTTCATGTGCAGAAAGTAATGGTAACTTATAGTACTGCACAGATGCCGGAATTTATACACGGCCAATTAGTTTGGCAGTTGTAAGAAGGGACTTTATGCTGCAAAGGACAAGCAATCTAGTTTTTTTTTCTCAACTTTCCATTACCTTGCAATTCAACCATTCATCCACTGATTCTCAAATCATACTATTAATTGTCATTTGTCACTATATATATTCAGAATTTGCGGTGATAATTTGATTGACTTATCGAATCACGTGATTTTCACTTATGGTACCAAAAATCCAGGATAAGGGTTCAAATCCTAATAATTGTTCTTCCTCATTTTTTGTTTAAAATCGTATCAATACATCCCATTACATTATGACATCATTTTCGGATAACCATGGCACAAAATATTATTAAATAATTGAGATCGGGGTAACAGCTCTGGTTTGTTTATTTTCCGGCTTTAAGCGCCAGCGAATTTACTTTATTTTTTTGTTGTTGTTGTTGTTGTGTGTGGGTAACCTGTAAAGCGAGATCATTATTGCGTGAATCAAATGGAAGAGGAGGTTGGCGAAGGAAAAGTTGGAAGAGATGGGGATGAAGAGATGGGCAGTTTGATTGTATGGAAAGAGTGCAATTGAAAAGGGCGTGAGAAGGGAGTGCTTTGTTGGATATCTGGTGTTTCTTTCTAATTTTTTTTTCATTAATTCATTATTTCATTTACTTTTTAATTTAATAATTTTCATTAATTCAATCCTTTATTCATTTGTAAATACAGAATTAATTAGTTCATTGATATCATTAAATGTTTGCCAATCACTCTTCCATCCAACCATTCATCTTCATTAGCTATTCAATAATTCATTTGCCAATTCATTCACATTTACATTCATTGATTTATCAGCATACATTCTTTCATACTCTCATTTCTGTATTCATTCATTTTTCACTTTATCTATTAACATTCATTTTTCAGTACATCAATCAACTCATTCATTGATCCTTTTATTCATCAACTCATTCATTGATCATTTTATTCATCAACTCATTCATTTATCATTTTAATCATCAACATTCATTTATCATTTTATTCATCAACTCATTCATTTATCATTTTAATCATCAACTCATTCATTTATCATTTTAATCATCAACTCATTCATTTATCATTTTATTCATCAACTCATTCATTTATCATTTTATTCATCAACTCATTCATTTATCATTTTATTCATCAACTCATTCCTCTATCATTTTATTCATCAACTCATTCACTTTTCAGTTTATCCACCAACAAATTAATTAATTCATTGTCCCCCTTGTCATTCATTTATATGTTTATCCACCAATAAAATACACTTACTCATTTGTCCATCAAAGTACTCGCATTTACATTTATTCACCATCAAATCCAGTTACTGATTTGTCCATAAACTTATTCCCTTATACGTTTATAAAACATCATTAACACATACTCATTTGTCCATAAACTTATTCACTTAATTGTACACTCGTTTATTCACCAATTTAATGTTTTCATGTATTCTTCTACTCATTCACTTATTTGTTTATTCCCCAACAAATTCACTTTCAATTTATCAACTAACTTATTCACTTATCCATTCATCCACTTATTAATTTCTCACTAAAATCAACATAACTTTCATTCTTTCTTTTGTTCCAGGGACATCAATTATGCCTGGATGTCATCGCCATCACTGTCACTGCCTGTCATCAAATGGTAGCCTCCTTGGTCGTTGCCGCTGCTGCTGCCTGCATGTGAAGCAGCAGTATTGTCGAATGGCACGTCGCTGACAGCCTCCTGGGTTCAATCTGATCAAGCCTTGGCAATACTGGGGGTTTTTGTCTTCATTACATCGATCTGAGGACAGAATCATCAGCGATCAAATAACCATCATATACCTCACATTCATCTCTAGCAACTTCGTTTTCTTCTTTTTCCTCTTCTTCCTCTTCGTCTTCTTCTTCTTATTATTATTTTTCGTTCGTTCGTTCTCAAACTCTCGCTACCAAGTCTTGAAAGAGCTTTGCAAGTAGCAGCACGCATTCTGGAGAACATAATGTATTGTTGTAGTTCACAGATTGACTGCAACATTTTTATCTTTCGGTCCGACACATCCAACTTCAGCAAGCATTTTTGAGTACCTAGTAAGCCTTTCCTCGTCGATCCCTTATCCTTAGCCACTCTGCTCTGTTGCAGCCTGTAATCAGGATCACATAGAATTGGTGGCGAAGTTGCCAAATGGATTGACAATTGATTAACGGGAAGAAGGTAGAGGGTGAACATAAATAAGGAGTACTCTGAGTGGTGTGAAATAAAAAGTGGAGTGCCACAGGGCTCGATTTGGGGACTAACTTTGTACTTGAAATATATAAACGACTTTGACAATGATAACGGATACATGATTGCAAAATTCACAGATGACATCAAACTCTGCAGTACTGTCTTATCTAAGGCAGAAGTGAATATGTTGAGATCGGATTGAGTGACAAACGGAATGACCAGGACTTAAACTAGGCAATATTATGTTTCAACGGAAACCACTTGTGCATCACGTTTTTTCATCATCATCGTCCGACGTATTCGTTCCAGAATGTAGTGTCCATCACGGCAGCTCTGCATACATCTCGGTTTAGGTCATGTCTGCCCGCGCCAAACAAAGACATCCCCAAACAGTCCGTAATGTTGTGATGCCATCTTCTTCGTTGTCGATATCTTTTTTTCCTTCCAGAAACAATACCGCCAGTATCATTCTCCGTAGACCACTGTGTCTCGTCACGTGACCGAAATATCTACGCTCTTCTCTTCCGGTATTGTATAGGGCGAATTTTATGTAATGTTCAGCGTTTGCGAAATTTATTCATTTGTCTTTTTCTGTTGATATGTTCAACATCCTTCTGTAACACTTTATTTCAGAAGCTGGGATCTTTGTTTCAAGTGATTTGTTTAATGTACATGTCTCACCACCGTATGACGTCACTGGGACAATGTATGTCCTGATCATTTGGACAATTTGCCTGTTTGTACATGCCTTGCCACTCATTTGTCAATCTGTATGTCAGTGTGTGTGTAAAATTGCAAGTCTTTGCATTTATACTATCACGTTTTTACTGAAGTCCATACCAAGATCGCCCTCTGTGAGCTGCATATGTGGGCTTAAAGACCGACTTTAGTCTCAATTGATCGATCAGATTTATAATGTACTTCAATTGACCAGACAATCATCACCAATCTCACTTACTCGGACGACATTGTCCTATTCGGCCCAGGCAACTCTGCGGCCCAGAATTCTGTAGAAATCCTAGACAACAAAACGCCCTTTTCTAGACAGCTCTTTATCATGAACCAAAACTAAACCTCATTTGCGACACAGCATCCCAGGGTATTGAAACTCAAGTCATCCATCGGAGGGAACCAAAGGATTGACCTATCTCAGCCAGCATGATTTCATCTGTTGGGCAGAGGAGTACCCGATAGGTAAACGGGGATTAGACTTGCTACATCTACTATGCATGACCTGTGTATAGAGTAACGGGTAGGTCTCCCCTAAAACAAAAATCCGCATATTCCAGTCTTGCTTGGCCCCAGTCTTCTTTACAGCTCCGAAACATGGACATTACTAAAACATGACATATCAAGAAGGACTAAAGTCCTTCAACACGCGCAATCAGCGGCGCAATCTGAGTATCCGATGGCATGACTTCATCCTCAATGTGGAGGTCTCTGCTAGCATAGGACTTCACCCACTCTCGGAAACACTGGGCAGCCGCCGAATATCTTTGTTCCGTCATGTCCTGCGGCTGGACCAGGAAACATGAGTCTATAAGATACTTCACAGATCGTTCCTCAGCTTCAAAGGACTTCCCCCAACCAGCTGCAGGCGCAGAAGAGACCGTACCCGCACAACATGTCACCTTCCCTCTCCGCTCAGGACAAGACCGGGAGTCGTGCCACCAGCCGTAGGCCATGCTGTGGCCGATTTACTCAACAGGTCTCAGACTCCTAAGTGAAAATATTCTTCTTCTTATTATTATTATTACTGTATCAAAAAAGGCCTAATTAATTTATGTACTCACTTCTTCTTTTTCTTCTCGCACGTTTGCCTGTATGAGCTCTGTGCTTTAAACGCTTTGAATCCTGCTTCTTTGATCCTTGTGTTCGAAAAGATGGTTTTTTGGGTGGAATGACTCTTGAAATTACGTTGATTGAACTTGTGAAAGTTGGTCTGTGAATGGTATTTCTGCTGTTATCCATAACGCACTCACCAAGGTGGCATACCTATTAGACAAATGTTGAAGTTTAAGTTAAACAAAGAAAGAAAATAAACATTATTATATGTAAACAAAAATACATGAAAATATCATAGACATTTTTCAGATGTGTTTGCAGTCGTAGGATGCAAAGAATGAGTTTGATAGAAAATATGGGCAAACGAGCATGTGCTTATATATAGGGTCACATAGACAACTAATGAAAAGTATACAAAAAGGTCGATTACCGTAGATGTGGTCACAATAAGAAACGTGGAGATGTAATCATCATGTAGCATATCCTTTATAGAACGTCGCTACCATCACAGTCTGTCTGGAAGAAACTCTTTCTCTTGCCAATACTCCAGCCTCCGATCATGTAGCATGTTCTTTGTAGAACGTCGCATCCATCACAGTCTGTCTGAAAGAAACTCTTTCCCTTGCCAAAACTCCATCCTACGCCACAGTCATACTCAGGCATTCCTGTATATCTTGGTGCCATCGTCTTCTTGGTCTGCCCCTTCCTCTCTTGCCTGGTCCCAAACTTTCCATCATCGATCTCTCAAGACCGTTGTGTGTCTTGATGTGACCAAAGTATTTAAATGGTATGGTCAAAATGGAATTGATAAACCAGTTCTTCTATATGTTTAACTCTTGCCTAATGTCTATATTTGTCTTTTTCTCCGTCAATAGTATTTCTGGAGATCCTTTTGTTACATTTGTGACTAGAATATTTTGAATATGTTGAATATATAATTAAAAAATACTGGAAGGCAAAATTCAGGGGAGAAGAAATAGAAGACCACCATAAAAAAAAAAAATTCAATTTTACAATCGTTCAAGAACGTTAAGGTTCTGACATGCACTTATGGTGAGCTGAAGATCGAGACCCGAGGGCAGTGGCGTGACATGGTCAGGGTTTTAACGTAAGTCTCCGGACTGACTAACCTGATAGCCCTACTCAGACACATCCCTAGTGTACAAGGTCCTGCAACACTCACCATGTTCGGTCGGCACTCTGTGCCGGGTAGTGCCGTGAGGTACGTGTTGGTCCTGCAGCCATTGTCTTTGTTGGGGTCTCTACACCACAACTGTCCACACATAATGTTCGGGAGGTTACCTTCCTAGGGACACAAGATCGGAAGGTCTTTAAGATGTAGATGTAATTGGAAAGGGGATAAACGTGGATAAGAATGAAAGAGAGAGAGAGCGAGAGAGAGAGATTGAGAGAGAGAGAGAGAATGGAGGAGGGAAAATTATAGTAAATGCAAGAGTGAGAATAAAAGAGAGAATATGAGAGATATAGAGAGTAATAACGCATGCAATAAATAAAATGGAGAGAATATGAGAGAGAGAGAGAGTAATAGTGCATGAAATAAATAAAATGAAGGATAGAATATGAGAGAGAGAGAGAGAGAAAGAGAGAGAGGAAAAGTAATAGTGCATGACATAAATAAAATTAAGAAGAGAATATGAGAGAGAGAGAGAGCGAGAGAGAGAGGACAGATAAGAAAGGAGAGAATGTAAGAGAGTGAAAGAGATAGAGTCAGAACGCAAGACATAAAGAGAATGAGAGAAAGGATAGAAAGAGAATAATACAGACAGAAAGAAATGACTAACGGATGTGCATTCTTATCTTTTGTTGACCAACGATTAAATCGAAGAAAAAGAACCGGTTCATTTATTTAATAGTTTCTAAACTGAGATCACACCTAACTAGTATCTTAGTTTGACCAAAAAAAAAAAAAAAAAGGAAACATTCGACATTCCAAACATGTCGTAAAAGGCGACTAACGAGAGTTGTACATGGGTTACGCAACTCCCATCACATAAAACCATTTTCTGTGGAAACGGGTCACAGTGGATTTAAAACACACTGGACTAATTGAGTTCCGACACGGTAACAAAAAACAAAACACATTTGCGTAACGTCTACCAGGCCTTCGTCTGGGTCAAAGAACAATCAAATACACCTAGCTATAAATAAATTAACAAAGGCAAAGCTCTAAAGACAACCAAATCAATACGCAAAGGTGGCAGTCAATTACCAGAGAGCGGCTGAGAATGTGCGAATCACGATAGAGTAGGTCAACTAAGAAACGGTAATACATGAACACGTAAGTAGTCGCATTAGCACAAACATATAAACGTGTGTATATATATATATATATATATATATATATATATATATATGTATATATATATATATATATATATATATATATATATATATGCATACATTCATACATATGCACATATAGACACATGGGGATGGAAATGTGTTCATTCACAGAACTGACTTCATGGCACCTGGACACCTCCATATATGCTCAGTCCTTTTCATTGCAGAAATACCTGCGAAGCAGCACGAACTCTATAGCACCCACCGAGGCTTTCAAATTTACCCAGCTATCGCCATGTACCATTTTTTAGCTGGGTCGACTGGGGGAAGTGGTCATACCAGGAAATGAAACCTGCTTGCTTGGTTTGTCAAACTGTGTCTATCTTACTCTTCCATTATTGTCTAACTTATTCGGTCATTAATGCTTACCTTATTCTTCCATTATTATCGAAGAACTTAGCCCTCAGTATTGTCTACCTTACTGTTCTATTATTATCGAAGAACTTAGCCCTCAGTATTGTCTACCTTACTGTTCTATTATTATCGAAGAACTTAGCCCTCAGTATTGTCTACCTTACTGTTCTATTATTATCGAAATTACCCCTGCATTATTGTGTACCTTACTTCTCCATTATTGTGTACCTTACTTCTCCATTATTGTGTACCTTACTTCTCCATTATTGTGTACCTTACTTCTCCATTAATGTGTACCTTACTTCTCCATTATTGTGTACCTTACTTCTCCATTATTGTGTACCTTACTTCTCCATTATTGTGTACCTTACTTCTCCATTATTGTTTTCCTTACTTATCCATTATTAACTAATTTATTTCTCCATTATTGTCTACCTTTCCCCTCCATTATTGTCTATTTTACTCGACCATTATTGTCTGCCTCACTAGACCATTATTGTCTTGCTTAGTCCTCCATTATTGTTCTCCTTAGTCCTCCATTATTGTCCTGCTTAGTCCTCCATTATTGCCTACCTTACCTCATTATTGTCTTCCTTACCTATTCGTTATTGCTTACATGACCTCTCCATTTTTGTCTACCTTACCCCTCCATTATTGTCCACCTTATCTCTCTATTATTGTCTACCTTACCCCACCATTATTGTCCACCTTATCTCTTTATTATTGTCTACCTTACCCCTCCATTATTGTCCACCTAATCTCTCTATTATTGTCTATCTTACCCCACCATTTTTATCTACCTTACCCTTCCATTATTGTCCACCTTATCTCTCTATTATTGTCTACCTTGCCCCCACCATTATTGTCCACCTTATGCCATTATTGTCTACCTTACCTCTTCATAATTGTATACTCTACCTTTCCCTTATTGTCTACCTTACGCCATTATTGTCTTCATTTCCCAATTATTGTCTACCTTACCCTTCATTATTGTCTACCTTACCCCATCATTGTCTACCTTATCTACCCGTTATTGTCTACCTTATCCACCTATTGCTGTCTACCTTATTCGACCATCATGTTCTACCTTACTCCTCCATTATTGTCTACCTTACTTCTCCATTATTTTGTACCCTACCCCTTCATTATTGTCTACCTTTTCCCATCATTGTCTACCTTATCTACCCGTTATTGTCTACCTTATACACCTATTGTTGTCTACCTTACTCGACCATCATTTTCTACCTAACTCCTCCATTATTGTATACCTTACCACTCCATAATTGTCTATATTACCCCTCCTTTATTGTCTACCTTACCCACCCATCATTGTCTACCTTGCTTCTGCAATATTTTCTACCATACTCTTCCATTATTTTATATGCTACTCGTCCATTATTTTATTTGCTACTCCTCCATTATTTTCTATCATACTCTTCCATTATTTTTTACCAAACTCCTCCATTATTTTCTACCATACTATTCCATTATTTTCTATCATACTCCACCATTATGTTCTACCATACTCTTCCATTATTTTTTAACATACTGTTCCATTATTTTATATGCTGCTCCTCTATTATCATCTAGCATTCCTCTTCTCCGTTATTTTCTACCGTAACCTTGCTTTCCCTGTTATTTTTCACCGGTTCCTTGCAATCCCTGTTTTTTCCACCGTATCCTTACTTCCCCATTTATTTTCAACTGTTTCCTTGCTTTTCCTGATATTTTACACCGTATCCTTGTTTTCCCTGTTATTTTCCACCGTATCCTTGTTTTCCCTGTTATGTTCCACTGTATTCTTGTGTTCCCTGTTATTTTATACCGTATCCTTGCTTTCCCTGTGATTTTCTTACCTACTGCTCCATTATTTTCTATCTTACTCTAATTTTAAAATTGACTGAATTCGCATGCCATTATCTTCTGTTCTGCACATTCGTCATAATTTCCTTTCGCAACTTAACTTTAAAATTGCACAAACCCATCTAGCATTATCTTCTAATCCTCCCATTCTTCCATTATCCTCTACCCAATCCATTGTCTGGTATTTCCGCGTGTGCAATACTTAACACATTAGCCTCAACAAAACGTGACAACGGTTAATATCGTCCTTAATCCGTTCAGATGGAAATGTCAGACAATGTTAATCCAGGCAGAGATTACAGGTGACACGGAATCGCCTGGTGTAACTATAGTCTGTCCTCACTTAAGCCTTATAGACGCAAAGTGTTGGAAATGATGACTTGTTTGTTTATTTTCGTTGTTTGTTTGTTGTTTGTTTTGTTTTTTTGTTGTTTGGGGGGGGGGGCGTGGGGGGCGGGGGGGGGGGGGGTCGGGGATGAGGGTAGGATTACGTTTAAGCAGAGAGTGATAGTGTTTTTGTATATTGAAACATTGGTGTTGTATTTGAAAAGTGTTGGTAATATTTTATGTGGAAGACGTTGGTGATATTTATATAGACAGTGTAAGTGTTATTTTTATATGGAAAGTTTTCTGCAATTCATGACCGATAGAAGAGACTGCAGAGCCCAGCTGCAGTCAGACAAACTGCGAAGACCGACTGACCATCCAATGCACCAGAGACTAAACAATTTGGGAAATGGGAAACTAAAGCGGTGAAACTTTGCAGAAATAGCCAAAGCAACGATGCACAAAGATCCCATAAACGCACTAACAACACCAAAACCCATCACTACTGTACGAAAACCTACCTGGAGGCAGGATATATTTCCAGAGGTGGTAGAAAATATACCAGGTATTGGAAACAAAAACTGCCAGACTGAAAAAGAAAGGAGAGATACTACCCTAAGCTTCATATCGGAAAGCTACCCAAGCATGGACTGGACCCATGCATACACCGACGGTTCTGTAACAAACAATACACAGAACGGAGGGGCAGGAGCATTCCTGAACCTACCAAATGGCAAACAAATAACACTGTCATTCGCTACTGGTAAGTACACAAGCAATTTCAGAGCGGAGGCAGAGGCCGTGGAAGAAATGGTGACACACAATGAAAATGAAAGCCATATAGTCCTGCTTACAGATGCTCTCGCCGTAGTCACAGCGCTAAAAGCCAGAAAAACACTGAGCTTAATGACTTAAGAGCAGCACTCTGCAAACTGTGCCAGCAGTCCGCACCAAAAAGGGCAGTGGTACAGTGGGTCCCATCACACTGCAACATCCAAGGCAACGAGGAGGCAGACAGACTGGCAAAAGAAGGTGCAAGACTACCACAAACAGATACTAGTATGACGTACGAAGAGTCAAAACGGCTTATCAAAGCCAGATACATGACCAAATGGGAAACCGAACATACTGGTTACACCAAAAACGATGCCTATTACCAGTTGAACCGAAGAGACGGTGAAACCGCGAATGGCTCATTAAATCAGTCGAGGTTCCTTAGATGACACGATCCTACTTGGATAACTGTGGCAATTCTAGAGCTAATACATGCTTACCAAGCTCCGACCCTCGCGGAAAGAGCGCTTTTATTAGTTCAAAAACAATCGTCGTTTCCCCTCGCGGGGTTGCGGCGTCCCCACTGGTGACTCTGGATAACTTGTGCTGATCGCATGGCCTCATGTGCCGGCGACGCATCTTTCAAATGTCTGCCCTATCAAATGTCGATGGTACGTGACATGCCTACCATGTTTGTAACGGGTAACGGGGAATCAGGGTTCGATTCCGGAGAGGGAGCATGAGAAACGGCTACCACATCCAAGGAAGGCAGCAGGCGCGCAACTTACCCACTCCCGGCACGGGGAGGTAGTGACGAAAAATAACAATACGGGACTCTTTCGAGGCCCCGTAATTGGAATGAGTACACTTTAAACCCTTTAACGAGGATCTATTGGAGGGCAAGTCTGGTGCCAGCAGCCGCGGTAATTCCAGCTCCAATAGCGTATATTAAAGTTGTTGCAGTTAAAAAGCTCGTAGTTGGATCTCAGGCGCAGGCGGGCAGTCCGGCTCGCGCCGGTTCACTGCCCGTTGTCTCCTGCCCTACCGTCTGCAGGCTCTCTCCCACGGGTGCTCTTCGCTGAGCGTCCTGGGTGGCCGGCGCGTTTACTTTGAAAAAATTAGAGTGTTTAAAGCAGGCCTCGGCTGCCTGAATAATGGTGCATGGAATAATGGAATAGGATCTCGGTTCTATTTTGTTGGTTTTCGGAACCGGAGGTAATGATTAACAGGGACAAACGGGGGCATTCGTATTGCGGCGTTAGAGGTGAAATTCTTGGATCGCCGCAAGACGAGCTACTGCGAAAGCATTTGTTAAGAATGTTTTCATTAATCAAGTACGAAAGTCAGAGGCGCGAAGACGATCAGATACCGTCGTAGTTCTGACCATAAACGATGCCGACTAGCGATCCGCAGGAGTTGCTTCGATGACTCTGCGGGCAGCTTCCGGGAAACCAAAGTGTTATGTTCCGGGGGAAGTATGGTTGCAAAGCTGAAACTTAAAGGAATTGACGGAAGGGCACCACCAGGAGTGGAGCCTGCGGCTTAATTTGACTCAAGACGGCCAACACTGAAATGACTGACATGCCGAGACCACTTTTCTGGAGTCTAATATGGAACTGGTGCTGGATTTAGACCCTCAGAAATCTGGGGTTATGCCCTCTGAGGCTCGGTTGGTCTGCATCCAGTGTTTGATAAAGGAATTGACGGAAGAGCACTATCAGGAGTGGAGCCTGAGGCTAAAATTGACTAAACACGCAATAGTGTAGAATGACTGTCAAAAGAGAGCACCTTCGGGGGGCCTAATAGTGAACATGTGCTGGAATTAGACCCTCGAAAATCTGGGGCCACCCTCTAAGTAACTTGATTGTCTCGCTAAAGGAATTGACGGAAGGGCACCACCAGGAGTGGAACCTGCGGCTTTATTTGCTGAACACGCCAATACTGTAGAACGACTGAAAAATCGAGAGCACTACCGTTTGGGTCTAAAAATGAACGTACGCTGGTATTAGACTCACGGAAAACAAGTCAAACACTATAATGAAAGAACGCCACGGAAATCGTGTTTAACCCCGCAGAAACCGCAGATTTCAAATACCTGGTCATTGACAAACAAAAGCCCTCAATAAATTCGTCTGACCAAATAGTGAACGGGTGCTGGAAATAGACCATCTGAAGACAGGTCAGTTTTACCCTACTAATGACAGGGCGTTGCTACGGAAAACCAGCTCATATCGAGAGGAGCCGCAGACACTTTGGTTCACGTACCAGGCTGATAAGCCAATGGCGCGAGACTACCATGTGGGGGATTACGGCCGAACCCTTGTAAGCCGCAATCCCGCCCAAAATCTCAGCACCACTGCAATGGGAGGCTCCTACATGCTCGGGACCTGGGGCTTGCGCCCCAGCCATATCCGGTAGAGCCGCAGCAAGAGGTCCTTGCCGTCCGCCGATCAAAGCGGGCGGACAACTGCTTGATACTCACCTTATACGGCGATGGGGTGCGAAACCACCAACTAAAGACTTAGTACCTGGTCGGGGTGTCGAAAACAGTAGAGCAGCCACCTCACTGTGAACTGTCGAGACTCAACCAATGACCATGAGAGCTGTCCGCACACCAGGCGAACAACATCTCTGTGACATTACCAGGCTTCTCCTCTGGCTAAATGCACGTCGGCTACGATATCTACCTCTTAACGTTATCAGCCATATAACTATCATGCTGGACGCAGAAGAGATGCAGACCAGCGGACATTGCACACCTGCCCCACTGTGTCAACACCCCAGGTGGCGGGGAATGCTAGGCGTACCATCCCTGCATAGAAGCCAAGAAAATAAAGGAAAAAAGAGATACCCCACTCACATGCAAATGCTACGTTTCTGGCAGGACGTGACGATCCTGGGATACAGACACACTGGACTGCCTCTCTTCCGGGTAAACCAATCCATCTCATATATCATCTCACATATCATCATTGCACCCTATAGACACGAGTAGTGAAGACTCGATAGTCTGGTAAGACAACTTCCAATCGAGAGACAACTCTGATCATAAACAACTGCTGCCTTGCAGATAGGCTGGAGACAGCCAAAGGCTAAGGAGGGCATCCCTACAGAAACGCCTGTTGAAATCGGTTGCATGGGGCCGCAAGCCTAACAAAACAGTGCAACGTAAATCGCAGCATGATGGCAGTACAACCTATTAGAAAAACGCATGGCGCTCATCCTGCGGAGTCCCGCCAGGCAGCGATAGTGCCGGGCCTTACGCCTCGAAGGGGCTCACCCTTGACTACCGGTGGTCACCCACCCATGTGTCGTGGAGTCAAGGCACATGGGTATGGGGCAACTTCTATTGGCCAAAACCTGAAGACCCTCAAAATACTACAGTGGAATGCGGAGGGAGTCATTAACAAAAAACTTTCCCTAACACACCACCTGCATGAAGGTAAGATTGACGTGGCATGTATCCAGGAAACGCACCTCAACAATAACCATAAATTCTCAATCAGAAGATACCAGACATTCCGTCTAGATAGAGAAGGCCATAAAGGAGGGGTCCTGATACTGACCAGAAACTGCATACCGAGTAGCGCGGTATCTGTCAATCACACCGGACAAGCAGAAATTGTAGGAGTTGACATAATGGCTCAAGAGACGAAGCTCCGCATTTTCAATCTGTACGGACCACCAAATAGAGACCTATCGCTCTCGAGTATGGAGGTCAGAGACTCCAACTGCATAGTAGTTGGAGATTTCAACAGCCACTCGGAGAGATGGGGATACTCTGACACAGACAGCAGAGGTGACGAAGTGGAAGATTGGGAGATAGATGCAAATCTCTCCCTAATCAATAGGCCGGAGGATAGCCGTAGCTTCTATTCAAGAACATGGCATACCACTTCGACTCCAGATTTGGCCTTCTCCACACAGGACATACAACATAAAATAGACCGCCAGGTGCTAAACCAACTGGCAGGTAGCGACCACAGGCCGATCAGGCTAACCATTGACATGGAAGTACGCCCACAGGAACCAAAACCGCTCCCACGTTGGAATTACAAACGAGCCGACTGGGACAGATTTGCAATCCTGACAGATGGGCTGTGTGAAACCATCAACACACGAAACACCAAAATGAAGCCCATGGTAAAGAGCCTAAGCAAGGCAATAATGCAAGCCGCCACTGAAACCATCCAAAGAGGAGCTAGGAAAAACTATAAGCCCTACTGGAATGATGAGTTGCAGAAAGTGGAAGATGCAGTAACAAATGCTAGGAACATGGCAGAGCGAGAAAAATCCATGGAGGCAAACATCGCCTTCAAAGCCGCCGCGGCGAAGTACAAACACACTCTCAAGCAAACAGCAAGAGAAAGCTGGAAAAATAAAACGGAAAGTCTAAACCTGGATAAAGACGGGAACAGCTATGGAAGCTAGTCAGAGCCATGAACGACGAAACCCCGTCAAATAAACAAATTACTATCAAGCAGGGCGAGAACTTGATCACAGGTAAGAAAGCCGCAAACGCCTTTGTCGATCACTATGCCAGAGCAAACCACATCTAGGTCCCTGCAGAAAAGCATACAGACATTAGCGAAGAGCTAAAGGGACACGAAAACATGAATACGGCTCCTGAAGAGCACATGATGGCCAAACTAACAATGCGCGAAATGGAAGTGGCTATGAGAACACTAAAGAAAAGGAAATCTCCCGTCTTTTCCGGGATAACAAACGAAATGCTGATGGGCATGGGCCAAACAGCGAAGAAGAAACTGCTATCGGTCCTGAACCAAAGCTGGAAAAGGGGAATTGTACCACAGGCATGGAAAGATGCAATACTGGTACGAGTACCAAAAACAGGAAAGGACAAAACAGATCCGAATGGATACAGGCCCATAAGCCTACTGAGCTGTGTCGGCAAGCTGATGGAACGGATGATAAACACCAGACTGATGTGGCATCTGGAAGAAAAACGAATACTAATTCCACAGCAAGCCGGCTTTAGACAGCACAGATCCACTGAGGACCAGGTCATCCTCATAGCCCAGGAGATAGAAGATGCCTACCAGGCACAGAAACACACAGTAGCTGTTTGGGTGGATCTGGAAAAGGCATTTGACAAAGTCTGGAAAGATGGACTTAGAGTCAAGCTAAGAAGAAGTGATGTCTGTGGGAAGATGTACAAGTGGATCAACCACTACCTCAAACAAAGAACGGCCAGAGTCCAAGTACAAGGGCAGATGAGCAAAAAGGTGACACTCGAGCAGGGAGTACCCCAAAGGGGAGTATTGTCACCCACACTCTTCCTGGTATATATAAACGATATTACAGAGAATATACCAAGAAGAGTCCATAGCTCAATGTTTGCAGACGATCTGGCTATGTGGACCTCTGAAAAGAATCTCACCATAGCAAGAAATCGGATGCAGACGGCCCTAACATCGCTGGAAGAGTGGGCGAACTCATGGCTGGTCAAAATAAACGAGGAGAAAACCACATGCACAATATTCTCGCTTTCATTAAAACCCAAAAGTACCAAATTAAGTCTAAATGGCAAAATCATGCAGCCAAACGACAACCCAACCTATCTGGGAGTCACATTTGATCGGCGCATGACAAGGAAAAGTCAGATTGAGAGAAACCGAATGAAAGCCAGAGAAAGAATGGCAATCATGAGGAAACTTGCTGGCACAAGCTGGGGAGCAGACGAAGGCATACTAAAGAAACTGTATACTGGAAGAGTGAGACCAGTTCTCGAGTATGGCATTGCGGCATGGACAACAGCAGCGAAGGCGAACTTCGATAAAGTTAACAAACTTCAAAACCAAGCCATGAGAATTATAACAGGTGGCATGAAGTCAACGCCAATTGTAGAACTTGAAAAGATTACAAAACTGCAATCCATGACCGATAGAAGAGACTGCAGAGCCCAGCTGCAGTCAGAGAAACTCCGAAGACTGACCGACCATCCAATGCACCAGAGACTAAACAATTTGGGAAATGGGAAACTAAAGCGGAGAAACTTTGCAGAAATAGCCAAAGCAAAGATGCACGAAGATCCCATAAACGCACTAACAACACCAAAACCCATCACTACTGTACGAAAACCTACCTGGAGGCAGGATATATTTCCAGAGGTGGTAGAAAATATACCAGGTATTGCAAACAAAAACTGCCACAGAAAAAAAAAGGAGAGATACTACCCTAAGCTTCATAACGAAAAGCTACCCAAGCATGGACTGGACCCATGCATACACCGACGGTTCTGTAACAAACACTACACAGAACGGAGGGGCAGGAGCATTCCTGAACCTACCAAATGGCAGAAAAATAACACTGTCATTCGCTACTGGTAAGTACACAAGCAATTTCAGAGCGGAGGCAGAGGCACTGAGGGCGACAGTGGAAGAAATGGTGACACACAGTGAAAATGAGAGCCATATAGTCCTGCTGACAGATGCTCTCGCCGTAGTCACAGCGCTAAAAAGCCAGAAAAACACTGAGCTTAATGACTTAAGAGCAGCACTCTGCAAACTGTGCCAGCAGTCCGCACCAAAAAGGGTAGTGGTACAGTGGGTTCCGTCACACTGCAACATCCAAGGCAACGAGGAGGCAGACAGACTGGCAAAAGAAGGTGCAAGACTACCACAAACAGATACCAGTATGACCTACGAAGAGTCAAAACGGCTTATCAAAGCCAGATACATGACCAAATGGGAAACCGAACATACTGGTTACACCAAAAACGATGCCTATTACCAGTTGAACCGAAGAGAGCAGGTCGTTGTCTTCAGACTTCGCACTGGCCACAACAGACTGAGGTACCACCTATTCAACAAATTGAAGATAGGGTGTACCGACGAATGCCCGTGCGGTACTGGTAAAATGACCGCTGAACATCTGCTGCAGAACTGCCCGACATACGAGGATCAGAGAGAGCAGATGTGGCCATTACCAGTGGAACTGCAAGACAAGCTCTATGGCAGTGGCGAGAGCCTCAGGATGACCGCCGCTTTTTTCGAAAACATAATGGTACTGTCTGACTGCGTACGAAGAAGAAGAAGAAGATATGGAAAGTTTTGATGCTATTTCATATGGAAAGTCTTGTTTTGATTTTTTTATGGACCGTATTGGTGTAAGTTATTTTTTATGTAAAATGTTGGTGCATTTTTATATAACAGGTGTTGGTGTTATTTTATACGGACAGCATGTGTGCTATTTTATTTGGAAAGTGGTGACGTTTTTGTTGTTGTTGAAAGTGCTGTGTTAATTTATGTGTAAAATTTGGAATTTGTTTTGTATGTTAATTTATGTGCAAAATATGCTTGTTATTTTATGTCAAAAGTGTTTGTGTTCTTTTATTTGTAAAATATGGGTGTTACTGTTTGTGGAATGTGTTTGTGTTATTTCAAATGTACAGATAAACACATTCATAAATATGCATTTTCACAAAGAAGAGGCATTGACACTGAATACCTGGGGATGTCACTAGTGTGAAACTTGGAAATAACCAGTTATCAGGATACTCTCCGTTGGACTGTCATATATCGAACAAACTTGCTGATAGCATTACGAAATGATGACTCGTAGATGTATTTCTGTCACTTGACTCACAAGGCGAATGTGTGTGTGTGTATATATACACACATAATGACCTGATGAGGAGCATGTTGTTGGGTCAGAAGATGCCATCGCCAAAGTTGATGCAAAATTTCGGGTGGACCGTCGCAGGTTTTTTCGTTCGCTAGCAAAGACATTCGCTGTGTCGCTAGGAACAGATCAAATGATGGTTAGCATGAAACTGAAGTATCGGTATCCATTGTGAATACCTTTCCGTACTTCAGTTTCTTGCTAACCACTATTTGAACTGTCCCTAGCGACACAGCGAATTCCTCTGCCATGTCTTGAAAGTCAGACTCATTCTGCGCTGTCAACACAATGCCATCAGCTTAAAGTAAGTGGTTTATGTTCCCGTCTGCCAATCGATATTTCTGGCATTGTCTCTATGGATAGCGATATAAACCAACTTATATTTTAACTGCGAGTTTTTATTATTTGATTGCAGAAATTAAGATAATTTCGTCACGCAGTGTACAATCTAGGTTTCTTTACTACCAAAAGGAAAACTTGTGTCCTAATTCCCACAAAGCAAAGAAAATATTTATTTTTAGCACTGAATTTGAAGAAGTGACGTTACATAACAGACAACCTTTTAACTGTTGCGGGTGTCGAACATTCTAGGAGAATAGATGAGAAATGTTGTTTCCGCTTCCGGTTGAACATATCAACGGTGTTCCGTCATAAGGAGAGCAGCATGGCACTATCCATGCAGTAAATAGCGATGCAATGACAACCATGTTATCTAATCCTAACTCTAAACCTAACCGTAACCCTAACCGTAATCATAACCCCAAACCTAAACCTAACCCTAAATCGAACTTTTACCCTTACCCTAAACATAACCCTAAACCTAACCATAGCCCTTCCCAAAGCTGAATATAATAATATTTTATACATTTTTATTTGTATCTAAGTCTTTACGTCTTTATTTGAAAAAACATTATATCGACCTGTCCTCCCCTTAACCCGAAATGGAATGTTCCGTTACAGTCGTCAGCTGTCAAATATGAACGATGGGAACCCATGGAACTCTGTTTGGGGTGAATTCAGACGCAAGTGCCCCTAAAGGATAGAGGGTGCTCTTTACCAGACAACCACTTCTCGGAAATTACGTTTTGGAGACATCAATGAACGTAGGCGTTGCTTATGTGAGGTAAGGTTGCCAGATATACTTATTCCTTGCTGCATTTTCCTCCCAAACCATAAGCTAGGTAACCAATTACACCTGGGTCGACTTGAACGTGCCACCAGTGGAGCTGAACCTCGTTCATTTGCCGTGAAAAGAGAGTGCTCTACCACTACGATAATCAGACGCCCAGCGCTCCCTCCCTATTGAAACCAAATAGAAAATAAATCGAAAATTTTAACACACAAAAAGAGTCGCACGGAGGTTTCTAGTACGTCCCATTCCTTTTTGTGAGAGGCTCACCACGAGTAAGTTTACTCCGGTTTGCGCCCGTTAGATGGCGAGTTGTACTATCTTTTCTCACATCCGAACGCGCTGATGAAGGCGGTTGTGCTATGCTTGGCTTCGTCTGCGAGTCTCTCCCTACTACTGGGATCCCGTCGATCCCCACCTCGCTAATCCAGACTTCCATGAAAACCGCCCGTCTCCAGGGAAGTCAATGTGGGTGTCTTGGCCAGTATACTTTGCCTGACCCTGACTAAGATGTCCGAACAGTACGTTTTACCTGAACGAGTAGATGGCATATAGACAGCCTGATCATTGTCCGGCTACGCTCAGGACACAACAGACGGAGATGTCATCTGTACAACAAGTTAAAGATTGGCACTACAGACCTTCGTGTCTGCGGCACAGCCCCCATCACGACAGAACACATGTTGCAGTCCTGCCCACTGTACACCGAAGTAGCATGTGGTAACAGCCAGTGTCCTTCCACGAGATGCTGTATAGAAGTGCATCGAGTATTGAGTGAACTTCTGCCTTCGTTAAATTCATTTTAGTCCAAGTCTGAAGACGAGCGAGGAAGAAAAAGATATTGAGAACCTTCAACATCTGTCATTCATTCCAATTTACAGGAGAAGTTGTATGGAAGTGCACGGAGCATTGAGCGAACTGCTGCCTTCGTTAGAGGTCTGAAGACGAATGATGAAGACAAAGATATTGAGAGCCTTCAACAACTGTCATTCATTCCATTTTACAGGCGGCTAGACTTAATTGTGTTGCAGTCTGGGAGCAAACCCAGGATATTTTGTTTGAGCAACACGTGCTTCAAACGCTCTGCCACTCACGTATCGACGGCAAATAGAAACCGCGCTTGTTTGAGTGACGTGACCGCAAATGGCAGGTACATGCACCTTGTGACCAAACTTCGTGTACTTCCGTCAGCTGCAGACTTCCTGTTCCGCCATCTTGCATATCACCATTACAAGAGGTGTGTAGTTGTTACACATTCAAGTCAAGCTGTCACGCTGGTGTCAAATTACATTATTTACACTGTGTGCAAGACAATTTGTACTGGCATTTTTTCTTTTTGATGGATCCGTTTCCGGCAGGCTTCCGCGTGTGACAGACAGAATAGACTACTGCCACACTGAGATGGTGTTGTATTCGTATCAACACGTCAGACTGCCACGCTAGTGTGGAAGGGTGGCCAGATTTAATAGTTTGCAATGTAATTCCAATCGTTCAATGCGACCATGCAGATGCGTGCCTTTTATGTACGAACGAATTGTATCCAGGCGTGTTTATTTAACAGACAAATGCACTTGGCTAAAAGCGTGATATAAGCCAAATACATTCGCCCGGTGGATCTCAGGGTTAAGAAACAGAAAACGGCAGCTGGCCCACAGAATGGACTTCATTACACTCCATATGCGATCAGACCCTTTTATTGCTGAAAGTGCCGATGACTGAGCCCGAACTCCGTAGCTAGGCGACGGCTTCGAATTTTCTCCCTGACTTCGTCAGGTACCCTTTTACAGCTGGGTCGACTGCACACAAAATGGTCATACCATGAAAAAGCTTTGACATGCTGCGCCATAGATAACCGAACGGAACTGGATTTGAACCCATCAAATTGGTTTGTAATTCAAGCTCACAGCCCCTTAGCCACTTTCCTCCAAAATGGAAATAAACGCGTTAGCCTTCACACTGTGATCGCATTTTTGATGTTTACTCCAACGGGTGAGTATCCGTGTTGAGTTCGATCGGGATTGATGTTTACTCCATCAGGCGAGTTTCCGTGTTGAGTTCGATCGTGATTGATGTTTACTCCATCAGGCGAGTTTCCGTGTTGAGTTCGATCGTGATTGATGTTTACTCCAATGGGCGAGTTTCAGTGTTGAGTTCGATCGTGATTGATGTTTACTCCATCAGGCGAGTTTCCGTGTTGAGTTCGATCGTGATTGATGTTTACTCCATCAGGCGAGTTTCCGTGTTGAGTTCGATCGTGATTGATGTTTACTCCATCAGCCGTTCCCGTGTTGAGTTCGATCGTGATTGATATTTACTCCATCAGGCGAGTTTCCGTATTGAGTTCGATCGTGATTGATGTTTACTCCATCAGGCGAGTTTCCATGTTGAGTTCGATCGTGATTGATGTTTACTCCATCAGGCGAGTTTCCGTGTTGAGTTCGATCGTGATTGATGTTTACTCCATCAGCCGCTCCCGTGTTGAGTTCGATCGTGATTGATGTTTACTCCATCAGGCGAGTTTCCGGGTTGAGTTCGATCGTGATTGATGTTTACTCCATCAGGCGAGTTTCCGTGTTGAGTTCGATCGTGATTGATGTTTACTCCATCAGGCGAGTTTCCGTGTTGAGTTCGATCGTGATTGATGTTTACTCCATCAGCCGTTCCCGTGTTGAGTTTAATAGTGATTGATGTTTACTCCATCAGGCGAGTTTCCGTGTTGAGTTCGATCGTGATTGATGTTTACTCCATCAGCCGTTCCAATGTTGAGTTCGATCGTGATTGATGTTTACTCCATCAGGCGAGTTTCCGTGTTGAGTTCGATCGTGATTGATGTTTACTCCATCAGCCGTTCCCGTGTTGAGTTCGATCGTGATTGATGTTTACTCCATCAGACGAGTTTCCGTGTCGAGTTCGATCGTGATTGATGTTTACTCCATCAGCCGTTCCCGTGTTGAGTTCGATCGTGATTGATGTTTACTCCATCAGCTGTTCCCGTGTTGAGTTCGATCGTGATTGATGTTTACTCCATCAGTCGAGTTTCCGTGTTGAGTTCGATCGTTATTGATGTTTACTCCATCAGGCGAGTTTCCGTGTTGAGTTCGATCGTGATTGATGTTTACTCCATCAGGCGAGTTTCCGTGTTGAGTTCGATCGTGATTGATGTTTACTCCAATGGGCGAGTTTCAGTGTTGAGTTCGATCGTGATTGATGTTTACTCCATCAGGCGAGTTTCCGTGTTGAGTTCGATCGTGATTGATGTTTACTCCATCAGGCGAGTTTCCGTGTTGAGTTCGATCGTGATTGATGTTTACTCCATCAGCCGTTCCCGTGTTGAGTTCGATCGTGATTGATATTTACTCCATCAGGCGAGTTTCCGTATTGAGTTCGATCGTGATTGATGTTTACTCCATCAGGCGAGTTTCCATGTTGAGTTCGATCGTGATTGATGTTTACTCCATCAGGCGAGTTTCCGTGTTGAGTTCGATCGTGATTGATGTTTACTCCATCAGCCGCTCCCGTGTTGAGTTCGATCGTGATTGATGTTTACTCCATCAGGCGAGTTTCCGGGTTGAGTTCGATCGTGATTGATGTTTACTCCATCAGGCGAGTTTCCGTGTTGAGTTCGATCGTGATTGATGTTTACTCCATCAGGCGAGTTTCCGTGTTGAGTTCGATCGTGATTGATGTTTACTCCATCAGCCGTTCCCGTGTTGAGTTTAATAGTGATTGATGTTTACTCCATCAGGCGAGTTTCCGTGTTGAGTTCGATCGTGATTGATGTTTACTCCATCAGCCGTTCCAATGTTGAGTTCGATCGTGATTGATGTTTACTCCATCAGGCGAGTTTCCGTGTTGAGTTCGATCGTGATTGATGTTTACTCCATCAGCCGTTCCCGTGTTGAGTTCGATCGTGATTGATGTTTACTCCATCAGACGAGTTTCCGTGTCGAGTTCGATCGTGATTGATGTTTACTCCATCAGCCGTTCCCGTGTTGAGTTCGATCGTGATTGATGTTTACTCCATCAGCTGTTCCCGTGTTGAGTTCGATCGTGATTGATGTTTACTCCATCAGTCGAGTTTCCGTGTTGAGTTCGATCGTTATTGATGTTTACTCCATCAGGCGAGTTTCCGTGTTGAGTTCGATCGTGATTGATGTTTACTCCATCAGGCGAGTTTCCGTGTTGAGTTCGATCGTGATTGATGTTTACTCCAATGGGCGAGTTTCAGTGTTGAGTTCGATCGTGATTGATGTTTACTCCATCAGGCGAGTTTCCGTGTTGAGTTCGATCGTGATTGATGTTTACTCCATCAGGCGAGTTTCCGTGTTGAGTTCGATCGTGATTGATGTTTACTCCATCAGCCGTTCCCGTGTTGAGTTCGATCGTGATTGATATTTACTCCATCAGGCGAGTTTCCGTATTGAGTTCGATCGTGATTGATGTTTACTCCATCAGGCGAGTTTCCATGTTGAGTTCGATCGTGATTGATGTTTACTCCATCAGGCGAGTTTCCGTGTTGAGTTCGATCGTGATTGATGTTTACTCCATCAGCCGCTCCCGTGTTGAGTTCGATCGTGATTGATGTTTACTCCATCAGGCGAGTTTCCGGGTTGAGTTCGATCGTGATTGATGTTTACTCCATCAGGCGAGTTTCCGTGTTGAGTTCGATCGTGATTGATGTTTACTCCATCAGGCGAGTTTCCGTGTTGAGTTCGATCGTGATTGATGTTTACTCCATCAGCCGTTCCCGTGTTGAGTTTAATAGTGATTGATGTTTACTCCATCAGGCGAGTTTCCGTGTTGAGTTCGATCGTGATTGATGTTTACTCCATCAGCCGTTCCAATGTTGAGTTCGATCGTGATTGATGTTTACTCCATCAGGCGAGTTTCCGTGTTGAGTTCGATCGTGATTGATGTTTACTCCATCAGCCGTTCCCGTGTTGAGTTCGATCGTGATTGATGTTTACTCCATCAGACGAGTTTCCGTGTCGAGTTCGATCGTGATTGATGTTTACTCCATCAGCCGTTCCCGTGTTGAGTTCGATCGTGATTGATGTTTACTCCATCAGCTGTTCCCGTGTTGAGTTCGATCGTGATTGATGTTTACTCCATCAGTCGAGTTTCCGTGTTGAGTTCGATCGTTATTGATGTTTACTCCATCAGGCGAGTTTCCGTGTTGAGTTCGATCGTGATTGATGTTTACTCCAACGGGCGAGCTTCCGTGTTGAGTTCGATCGTGATTGATGTTTACTCCATCAGGCGAGTTTCCGTGTTGAGTTCGATCGTGATTGATGTTTACTCCATCAGCCGTTCCCGTGTTGAGTTCGATCGTGATTGATATTTACTCCATCAGGCGAGTTTCCGTATTGAGTTCGATCGTGATTGATGTTTACTCCATCAGGCGAGTTTCCGTGTTGAGTTCGATCGTGATTGATGTTTACTCAATCAGGCGAGTTTCCATGTTGAGTTCGATCGTGATTGATGTTTACTCCATCAGGCGAGTTTCCGTGTTGAGTTCGATCGTGATTGATGTTTACTCCATCAGCCGTTCCCGTGTTGAGTTCGATCGTGATTGATGTTTACTACATCAGGCGAGTTTCCGTGTTGAGTTCGATCGTGATTGATGTTTACTCCATCAGCCGTTTCCGTGTTGAGTTCGATCGTGATTGATGTTTACTCCATCAGGCGAGTTTCCGTGTTGAGTTCGATCGTGATTGATGTTTACTCCATCAGCCGTTCCCGTGTTGAGTTCGATCGTGATTGATGTTTACTCCATCAGGCGAGTTTCCGTGTTGAGTTCGATCGTGATTGATGTTTACTCCATCAGCCGTTCCCGTGTTGAGTTCGATCGTGATTGATGTTTACTCCATCAGGCGAGTTTCCGTGTTGAGTTCGATCGTGATTGATGTTTACTCCATCAGCCGTTCCAATGTTGAGTTCGATCGTGATTGATGTTTACTCCATCAGGCGAGTTTCCGTGTTGAGTTCGATCGTGATTGATGTTTACTCCATCAGCCGTTCCCGTGTTGAGTTCGATCGTGATTGATGTTTACTCCATCAGGCGAGTTTCCGTGTTGAGTTCGATCGTGATTGATGTTTACTCTATCAGCCGTTCCCGTGTTGAGTTCGATCGTGATTTATGTTTACTCCATCAGCCGTTCCCGTGTTGAGTTCGATCGTGATTGATGTTTACTCCATCAGGCGAGTTTCCGTGTTGAGTTCGATCGTGATTGATGTTTACTCCATCAGGCGAGTTTCCGTGTTGAGTTCGATCGTGATTGATGTTTACTCCATCAACCGTTCCCGTGTTGAGTTCGATCGTGATTGATGTTTACTCCATCAGACGAGTTTCCGTGTTGTGTTCGATCGTGATTGATGTTTACTCCATCAGCCGTTCCAATGTTGAGTTCGATCGTGATTGATGTTTACTCCATCATACGTTATTGGCAGCTGATGACTGTAGCTCGGGACAGTCCTCTTCGGGTTAAAGGGAGGACAGGTTTGATATTATAATTTTTTGTTAAAATAACAACTGAGATAAGGAAAGATGTGAAGACACGATGATTATAATCAGTTGTACGACCAGTCTTCTGGAAGAATGTAAAAAGAAGTAGAAGAAAATGTCCTGGCAGACGGATTGAAATAATTGGTGTAGAAAATGCAGGAGGAAGCAGACCCTTACATAAAATGCATGCCGAAGTCGGATCCACTGGGCTGATTTGAACAATGTCGGAAAAATGGTGATGAAAACGTCCAAATCATTTAGTATGATGCGACGACGTCACATGAACTCGAACTGGCACATGTACGAATCAAGCATATGCCTGTTTGTGTCACTTTTGCGCTTGTTTCTCTCCTTTGCCGTTTTCCAAGAACGTTCGATGCATTGAGTATGTGCTCCTGTAGTTGGGACAACAAATGTGACTGAGATATTTATTGTTTGATGATTAAATATAGGTTTATTATCAATCCCAGTATGGGCGCGATGTTTGACACCTCCACCGTCAACAAGTGGACTAATATGTGACGTCACTTCCCCCAAATATATTGCTAAAAATAGATATTACTATTGTTTGGGGTGAATTAAGACGCATGTACACAAATCTTCAATAATTTTAAAGACATTTGTTTTCAAATTCTTTCAGCTTTTTATGAAAAGTTTTTTCTTTCATATCCAAGTGAAAGTATATCCATACTGACATCGCGTTATTAATAAGCATCTAGACCCCGTCACGAATACGACAGGTTGGGACACTGTTAAAAAACAGGTCAGCCAATACAAAGACCTATTGACTATGGTAAAAGCACGCAAGCTCACATGGTATGAGCATGTATCAAGATCATTTGGGGTGACAAAGATAATGTGCATGGGAACCGAAAGAGATAACAAGAGATTGGAAGACAACATCAGACAGTGGACGGGAAGGTCCAGAGCTAGAACAAATACCCGGCCACAAAACCGAGTGTAGTGGCGGGAACTGGACCAACAAGCTGCATTGGTGCCCAAATGAGCTTCGTGGTTACGGGACTCATGATGATGATGATGATGATGGTGGTGTGATAATGAGAATGATAATGAATACGCGTGACAAAAGTCATAAAGAAAATATAAACACTAGGTAGTGAGTGGGGGGGGGGGGGGGGGGGAATAATGAAACGTGATTTTGTGGATTTATAAATAGTCTGAGCTATAGGTGAAACAGATACGACATGACGGTACGAGGACTGGCCTCAAGTCACATTAATCTGCTGGGAATACAGAGATATTATGTACGGCACGTAGATAGAGATTTTACGAGACGTGTTCAAATGAAAGCGGACTTAACTGTAACAAGTGAACATACGTAAATACGCATGATGACGTCATTTCGGGTGTAAACAGCACATGCCAACCGTTAAGTTAGCAAAATGTCATTATCCTCCGACTCATAGTTTCCTCAGCAGACCGTTGAAAATATGGCGGGTGTGATACGGAATCCGTCCAGAGTTGATCAGCGAGCGGTGATTCGGTTTCTAGCAACAGAAGGATGTCGACCATTTGACATTCATCGCAGAATGCAGGCAGTGTATCGTGACAAAAGTGTGTCGAAGACCACAGTGAAGAACTGGACAATGATTTTTCAAAGAAGGACGTGAGTTCACGTAACAATATGAGCCTGACCTGGTATCGGAAGATCTTTCGTTAACTCACGTCCAGTTCTTCACTGTTGTCTTGACAGACGTTCGTCATCAAGGAGGTGTGACTTCCTTTGTTTCATAATTTTTAGCAGGCGAAAATTCTACTACTTTTACCACTACTATTTCTACCACTATTACTTCTACCACCACTACTTTTACCACTACTACTTCTACCACTACTACTACCACCCTCACCACCAATGCTACCACTACTACTACCACCGCCGCCACCAATGCTACCACTATTTCTACGATTACAACCTCTACCACTAATGCTACCACTAGTTATACCCTTATACCACTACTACTACAACCCCCCCCCCCCCCACTAATCATACCCCTACTTCTACCACTGCTACTACAAGCCCCATGAATAATCATACCCTTACTTCTACCACTACAACTACAACCCCCACCAATAATCATACCCCTACTTCTACCACTACTACTACTACCCACGCCAATAATCATACCTCTATTTCTACCACTACTACTAAAACCCCCACCAATAATCATACCCCTACTTCTACCACTACTACTACTACCCACGCCAATAATCATACCTCTACTTCTACCACTACTACTACAACCCCCACCAATAATCATACCCCTTCTTCTACCACTACTACTAATACCCCCGCCAATAATCATACCCCTACTTCTACGACTACTACTACTACTATCCCAACCACTAATCCTACCCCTACTTTTACTACTACTACTACCCCCACCAATAATCATACCCCTACCTCAATTACTACTACCCACACCACTAATGCTACCCCTACTTCTACCACTACTACTACTACCCCAACCACTAATCCTACCCCTACTTCTACCACTATATTATCTATCACAACCACTAACTATACTACTACAGTGAAAACTTCTATTATAATATTGCAAAACCTTTCTTCAATACACAATTTAAAAATATAAAGAAAGAGAGACAGAGAAAGAGAGAGAGAGAGAGAGAGAGAGAGAGAGAGAGAAAGGGGGAGGAGGGGGTGGGGGGTGAGAGAACTAAAGACATGAAACGGATTATAATATGAAAGGGATATTGGCCATGTAAGAAAAACAGACACCACGACAGACGTTTATACGACTCACTCTGCAAAATTCCGACTTGTTCCCGAAGATTAGCTTACACTGCATGTCGGCGCTGTAGAGCTGACCTGGGGGCAGGCGATTTAAGTCATAGCTGTAGTAAACTGATGGGTCATCCTTCACACACATCGAAGACGTCTTACTGGGGAGAATACGCAAGACGGGTAGTTTATGGGTCATTGTTGGTTAGCATACTCAAGGCAGGTAGTTTATGGGTTATTGTTGTTTAGAATACACGAAATTGGCAGTGTTTACTTGCATGAAAACAAATTCAAATAACCCAAAGTCTTATGTAGACTATTCCAATTGGGACAAGGCTTTTGAAGATAACTTCAATTGATCCAATGTATTATGTAAACAATTCCAATTGGGCAAAGCCTATTGAAGATAACTTTAATTTACACAATGCGTTATGAAAACAACTTCAATTACCCAATTTCTTATGCAAACAATTTCAATTGGCCCAATGACTTTTGAAGGCAACTTTAAATCGTACAAGGCTGCATGAAGACAACTTTAACTGGCTCAATGCCTCTTAAGGACCTCTTCAGATGATTAAGGGCCATATGAGTGTATTTTCAGTTGTCACAATGTTCTGACAAGATAGTTTTATCGTAAATATGATTCATAACTGCTGGTTCACCTATATGACACCGTGTAACGGCGTAATTATTTAACTATTTGTATAACACTATAATGATTACTAAGTGGTTTTTAAAATGTGTCCTTGTTCCTTAACTTTACATTTAATCAGTGTTTTTGATATGTTTTGTGTTCGCTATTGTTGTTCCATTAAACAACTTCGGATTTCAGTACTAGCAATCATAATGACATATTTTCCTTTTCTCTCAATGACACGATATAATTGATATCATTACATAGTAGTAGCAACCATAATGACAGACTCACCTTAGATGGTAGGACATATCCCTGATAGAACAGGGCGAGAAGTAGAAAGCGTTTCTCAAGACGTGATTCTCATGGGAAGTCAAAGGGGACATTATATAATTGCTATCTGGTCGACAAGTTTTACTTTGCCGGTCGCCATCATGGTATGCCCCTAAGCTGAAGAAGACAACAAAACATTTGTTTAACAATAATAATTAATATGAATAATATAAATCGATCGCAAGCAATGATGACACCAGCAGACAGACACGTTATGTTCAATTTTTGATTAGTTCAATTTTGGTACATATGTAGCATATAAGGTCAAGGTTGAACGCGTGAGTGTCAGTTGCTGAATCTTTCCACACGATATGCTTTCTTAGAGTCTTCCAGATACGGCGTTCCTCAGCAATGGAGATGCCTCTGGTAGTACTTCTACGCCATATCTAGCGCAATTTAACAGCTACTATATTGATTTAACATTGATGTTGAAGCGTGTCAGAGTTATTTCGAGGAAGTCTTTGAAGCGCTTATTTTGCCCACCGACCGACAAGACCCAGGCCCTCTTTCAGCTCGCCATACACTAATGTGTTTAGGGATGTGATGATAGGTACGTGCTATATAACTGACATGTCAGATAATGCTTCTCGGTACATGACCGGTCTAAGGAAATGTAGACACCGTTTGGGGTATGCCAAAAATGCAATATTAGCCCCTCAATGCTTGCCTTATTTCATATTTGTGGAAGTAACTATTCTAAATCTGCTCTCGTATTTTAGTCTATAATGGATGACGTCAGCCACGGAATTGACTGGAATTACCACTAGTGGACGACTTACACTTGTGTTCACGGGAAAGTGCTGTCGTTTCCCATTTAGATGAAATAGTTTGTTCAAATTGTGGTGTTTTATATCCTTTGGTTATCATCTCTGGTTTCCCCTTATAACTTCTAAACCAATGGACGTAATTAAATCACATATGACATAGATATACCGTGAACCAGTTTAACGACGAGAAACTCAGTACTGGTTATTTTCAGAAAGACCAGACCACAAGTAACACCACAAATGTTAGCTTGGCTGAAATTGCTTTCTTCTTTTCAGATTTCATCATTTCTTAAGAACTTTCGCCACCACGGTCGCCTGACTTTACCCGATCAGATTGTCTTCCTATGGGGCATGCTTAAAGGTAAAAGGAATTTCGCGGAATTGCAAGAACACATGCAGGGGCAAATTGAGTCAGTGACTGCTAATGTGTTGAAAATATTTTCCGCAACATGGAGAAGCGTGTGCAGGCATGCCTTGATGCTAATGTCGATCACTTGCTTTGAGCTCATTATGCGTCTTACACGCAAAGACATGCCCATTTCAAATTATATTGAATTACGTTCATTGGTTTAAAAGTTTAAAGGGAAACCTAGGGGCTGGTAGAGAGTGGTAGATGTACTAGTATCTACAGATCAATGCACTTTTGGGAGATCAATACGTTTGTACATATAAGAGTCTAAATGTATCGAAAGGTAACATTAGGGTCAGGTGAAACATACTGATCAAGACCCCACCTTAATACAAGAAACAGACCGTGACGCAGCAGTCTGGACATCGAGGTGGGGGTAGAAACTGTAATCCCCATGGTGATAAGCTGAATGAGGAACCCCCTGTGAGGTACGCCTTGGCATATAAGAAGATAATATAACCAAGCACAAAAGACACGTCTGTAGCTTGTAATCCTGGTTTTTAAACAGGCACAGCATGGGTTTCATGTCATGTAGTCAGTCAAACGTTGGCGAAACTAATTTCTGTCTTTGACACTTAAAGGCTTCTTACAGCTCATTCATCCATCTCATAAATTGAGCGTCTTGGTGAAGATTTGTAGTTGTAAAGCCCCTATGTCGTCAGTGTTCATGCCTTTCTGCTGTCAGACTTGCGTGCCGCCTGTCCGGTCCATCCGTATTTCTCATCAGCGGCGTATCTACTACGTAGTTCAAGGATGTTTGGCGCCGGATTACAGCTGTTGTGGATGTGGTCCAGCAGTGAGATTGGCAGTGTTATTAGCTCCATCGTCCCTTGAGTAACTCGAAACTTTTCTGCCTCTGCCTTTCCTATGTTGTTTTTTTCGCATCCCTTTATTATCGCTGTTGATAGTCTGAGTTCTTGCCTTCTCGTTTCTCACCTGTCAAGGTATGAGTTTGATTTGACTGAAGCTTAACCATACTTCGTGAGGAGATATCTCGATTTACATTCTGACATGTTCAGGTGGATCGGGATTACTGCCTTCGCTATGAACGACCTTCGCCGGGTGTGGAATTATGGCATACTCTCTCTCGGATCCAAAATTCGTATTTATCAGACGTGTGTGTTTCCTGTCCTCCTGTATGGTTCAGAAACTTGGGCCAAACTTAAAAAGGACATATCAAGACTCGCTGCCTTTCATACGCGCAACCAGCGACGCATCCTCAGTGGTTCGATCTCGTCCGTAATGTCGAGTTCTCTGCAAAAAGACGAGTCTTCCCTCCATCTTGTCCGTAATGTCGAGTTCTCTGCAAAAAGACGTGTCTTCCCTCCATCTCGTCCGTAATGTCGAGTTCTCTGCAAAAAGACGTGTCTTCCCTCCATCTCGTCCGTAATGTCGAGTTCTCTGCAAAAAGACGTGTCTTCCCTCCATCTCGTCCGTAATGTCAGTTCTCTGCAAAAAGACGTGTCTTCCCTCCATCTCGTCCGTAATGTCGAGTTCTCTGCAAAAAGACGAGTCTTCCCTCCATCTCGGACGCTCTGGTCCGCCACCGCCTGTTTCTGTTTGGTCACGTGTTTCGACTGGACCAGGAGGTTCCGGCTCACCAGATAATGTCCAAGTCTGCTTTGCGTAACAACGGTCTCCCACCTGCCGGCTGGAAGCATGGGAGGTGCCGTCCCCGTTCTACATGACTCTGACAGATAGCAGTCTCTCTGTCGGTAGGGAACAATGTTTGGCTACAGATCAGCAGTTGGACATGGTAATGATCGATCAACGCAACGGGTGCTAGACGCCTAGGCGAACATTATTATCTTGATTTACGAGTATTGATGTGAGCTCTTTCTTCTTCTTCTTTGCGTTCATAATCTTTTGGTCATTCTATATCTGCATGCCAGTCGCCATGATGAAGTATGTAGTCTTCATCAGGTCGGAGCGGCTGCACCACAGCTTTTGTCTCAGCTCCGCACCCTCTGGCCAGGTCTGGCATCTCATTTCCCTATAGATTGGGCATTCCTGTAGAATATGCTCAGGGTTCTGGCATCCTGTTCCACGTGGGATTCATCGGTGTGTGAGATCTTCAGTCGGTACAGAAGTTCTAGTTGTCTGCAGTGTCCAGTTCTCAGACGAAATAAGGTAGTTTGTTGATTTCTTTTGAGACAGTGAATTGGGTCTGGTGTACTGCTTGTGTTTCTGTCTTCTCTCCATTGGTGTATATACTGATTTCTGATGATGTTCTTGATTTCTCTGTATGGTACTCGTAGATTAAATTGTGCTTTTTTGCTGCCATCTTTTGCCAAAGCATTGACTGACCAAGGTAAAAGCAGGAATTCTCGTTTATGACGTAATTAGATTTCCCAGCCACAGTTTTTCTAGTGGGTAAAACAGTGTTCAACATGCATTGAGTTTTTTGTGTGGTGTATTTATTATTAAGCTAACCGCCCGAATGTTTCCCTGAGCTCATTTTTACACGTCTTTAAGAGCTTAATTAACCCATTACAAGTGGCTTCCAAAAAACACCAGCAGAAAATTGTATTGGCGAGGTTGAAAAGTAATGACGGAATAGATGATTCCTAATGTTCCGCCTAATGTTTGCGCACCGACATTCAGGGCTGATGGGTTTTGTCCACAAATCCGAACTGAGTTGTTTTTTAAATCGATTTTCTTATTATTATTCTTCTTCGTACGCTGTCAAACGTCAATCTGTATCTTTTCGAAGAAAGCAGCGGTCATCTTGAGGCTGTCGACACTGCAATAGAGCTTGTCTAGTGTTGCCACTGGTGATAGCCACATGTGCTTTCTCTGGTTCTTATTATTCAATCACGATCGGTCTCTCGCGAAACATCTAAAGACCAATCACCAAACCCATAGAAACATTTCCAGAAACAATTAGAGACGTTTATCGGAACGCCTAGATATACTTTACGGAATCCGTAGAGGCATAGCCTCGAACCACTAGACTCCAGAGACATAACCTCGAATCACCTAGACCCTAGATCCATTTCCTGAATCACCTACATCCTATAGACATTATCCGAATCACCTAGACCCTAGATCCATTTCCCGAATCACCTACATCCTATAGACATTACCCGAATCACCTAGATCCTATAGACATTACCCGAATCACCTAGATCTTATAGACATTACCCGAATCACCTAGACCCTAGATCCATTTCCCGAATCACCTAGATCCTATAGACATTACCCGAATCACCTAGATCCTATAGACATTACCCGAATCACCTAGATCCTATAGACATTACCCGAATCACCTAGACCCTAGATCCATTTCCCGAATCCCCTAGATCCTATAGACATTACCCGAATCATCTAGACCCTATAGACATTACCCGAATCATCTAGACCCTATAGACATTACCCGAATCATCTAGAACCTTTAGAAATTTCCCGAAACCACTAGACGATAGACATTTTTCCCGGAACCCCTAGACCATGAAGATATTTCCCGGAGCCGTCAGGTCCTGGAAGCATTTCTTGGAACCCCTAAACTCTAGCGATACTTCCCCAAACCCCTTTGCCTTAAAGATACTTCCTGGAACCCTTAGGCCCTGAAGCCATTTCCTGGAAAACCTAGATATGTTTCTCAAAACCCATATAAATATGTCCTGGAGCATTTAAAGACGTTATTTCAGAACACATTGGCACTATTCATGGAACCCTAGTAGGCCATTCGAGGATTCCCTAGAAATCCATCATGAAAAGTTGTTGAGAACCCCCGATTCGTTGGTCATAGAGTCTAGCCCCGCTGGCAGTAGGCTGAACACCCATAAACTTGACAGAAGCAGCGTCTTACCTGTGCGCCAGCTCGTGAGTCGCCACCTTGACACACTGGAAGTCACCAACATCGGCAACTATAGAGACGGCGTTCCCGGAGCTGGTGTCGCAAATCGCGTTCAGATACGCCATTCCTGTTTTGGATAGAAAAAAATAAACAGTACATAGACAGGTGGGGATTGGGCTTTCCGCTCCAAAGAAACCATAGGGTCACCAATATAGCAGGTGCCCTCACAGGAAGTCTGTATCCAAGTGTTTGCAGTGACGGTTTTACGATAATGGTTACACACGACGAGGTTGCCCTTTTATGACATTCGGGGAAGGGGGGATGGGATGGGTGGGTTGGAAGGGTCGGCAGTGAGGTGATGGGTGGTGAGTAAACTGGTTGATGGGCTGCGAAGTGAGGTGATAGGTGGTAAGTTAAGGGGTTGACGGGTTGGTGAGGGAGGTGATGGGTGGTGAGTGAACGTGGGGCGGGTTGGGAGTGAGGTGATGGGTGGTAAATTAGCGGTTTGACGGGTTAGGGAGTGAGATAATGAGTGGTAAGCTAGCGGGTTGACGGGTTAGGGAGTGAGATGATTGGTAGTAAGTTAGCGGGTTGGCGAGTGAGGTGATGGGTGGAAATTTAGCGGGTTTATGGGTTGGGGAGTGAGGTGATGGGTGGTAAGTGAACTGGATGGCGGGTTGGGGAGTGAGATGATTGGTGTAAGTTAGCGGGTTGACGGGTTAGGGAGTGAGATGATGGGGGGTAAGTTAGCGAGTTGAGGAGTGAGGTGATGGGTGGTAAGTTAGCGGGTTGACGGGTTAGGGAGTGAGATGATGGGGGGTAAGTAAGCAGGTTGAGGAGTGAGGTGATGGGTGGTAAGTTAGCGGGTTGACGGGTCAGGGAGTAAGGTGATGGGTGGTAAGTTAGCGGGTTGGTGGGTTGAGGAGTGAGGTGATGGGTGGTAAGTTAGCGGGTTGACGGTTTGAGGAGTGAGGTGAGGGCTAGTGAGTTAACGGATTGACGCGTTGATGGGTGAGGTCATGAGCGAATGAACGGGTTGGCGGATTTTGGAGTGAGGTGATGGGTAGTGTGTAAACAAATTGGTGGATAGGGGAGTGAGTTTGATGGGTAGGGAGTAAACAGGCTGGCGGGTTGGGGAGTGAGTGGATGGGTCTCTACGTGATGAGTCATTAATGGAAAAATACAGAAAACATTGGATGTGCAGATGATGATACCACATTCGTCATCTTCTTTTATCCTACACCTCTTTCCTTGTGGCGTCGCAGAAAGGAGGTGACAGACGCGCAAGCCGTACTTCAGAAAGTACAGAAGGGATGGCTTAGGTACGAGTGGATAGCTGCTGATGAGACCTCGAACCTCCAGGCGCTGACCTGGATCTACTCTCCTGCTGATGCCGGGGTTCAGGGCAATGAAAGAGCTGACATCTTGGCTTCACGGGCTCCTATCATGGGCACATTGGTGATGGACAGACGTGACATTTTGAAATCAATCAATGACCGCCGGCTGGATGAGGACACCGCAATAGATGAAGCAGCAATCCACAGACTGCAAAGTTTCGACATTAAAAGAGGTTCGATCGGAGTAGGGAGCATGAGAGGGCGGCGCAGGAGCGTGTACAACCAGCGAGCTATAGGGACCATCAGCACCCATACCTTACGCCATTTGATGAGAGGGACTGAGCACCTATGGGTATGCCCAGTGTGCAGTGACGTCGATTCTTAGAAACAGAAACAGAAACAGAAAGGAGGTATGAGTAGACTTATTGTTTCCGCTTGGTGGGACTCCTTTTATTCCTTCTATCCGTCGTCACCTCTGTCGACCTCTTGTCCGTGTTTATGCTGATTCCTTGTCAGACCTATAAAGTACACAGCGTGTCTCACAAGTCTCGATCTTCCGTTTGTCTATGGAATAGGACTGACGTTTGCACTCATGACACAACGTAGAGATTATCAACATGTTTATTGACGTATGTTTAGTGGACATATATTTCAATACCGGTACCAACTGGCCATGAGAATACAAAATGTGATTAGGGGGTGTTCATTGACAAGGAGAATATAGAAGTCTAGAGAATTTAAGTATGAACCAAAAATTGAAACCTTCAACTTCGGTCAAGTCAGTCCAAGCAATTGTATGGCTCTGTAACGTATGGAAGAGAAAAAACTACAGCCAGAAAGGTGCACGCTTTTATCAATGGGTGTCTGGGTCGAATAAGGGATTGGAATAATATGACGAAGTCCATAATGTGAAACTGTTGAATAGAACCAATCATTGGTCAGCAGCATTTGACGTGAAGAGAAGGCGCTGCCGTTGGATAGGGGATTAGTTGACATACTTACAAGACGGTTTCTATTCTGGAATCCCCAGGGCAAAAGACGTTTTACTAAAACACACAATGGTTCAGAAAAGTTGCGACCAGCAAATGAAACAGTGAAGACATGGAATGATTTAGAAATAATGGCGCGTCATAGAAGTGCTTGGCGTGTATTTGTTAACGGTATATGTACAGTTAAGAGATGACAAGTTTTGGTTGATCTATTGATTTATTGAATTTAAGAAACGACAAGATTGTTATTTTTTGCACACAACCTGCCTAATGAGGATTCATGT